>CAJNDS010000048.1:122500-177500 GCA_905221605.1 Symbiodinium natans
TGCCCCAAACTGAAGAGATTCTTTGGCTGCATCCATTTACGGACAGCTGAGCCGCTGCATTCGAAGCCGCAAGCGACACAGGAGACTCACTGGCACGTGGCTGGGGAGGGTGGGGGCGGGAGGATTTGGTGTCCGCCACAGGGTCGGGCCTAAATGCCCCTGGTCCTGATGGGCTACGGGGGGTCCCCATTCCAAGCAAAACAAGAGCCAAATAAAGCGGGGAGGGGATTAGAGGACCACCAATACCACCGCTTGACTACTACTACTTCTATCACCACCACTACCAGTACCACTGCCAGACTGATGACTAACATCACCGTTACTACTATTTTCACGACCGCTATGACTCTTACAAAACCAGCTGCTGCTGTGAGTATGAGTACAAGGGCTACAGGCTAGAACTCTTACTCTATAGTAGGAGGAGCAAGAATCAGACAAAGAGAAACTGTTCAAATCAACTCCCCCCCCGCGAGATGCGCCCACCTCGGCCGCCTTTGATGTTCAATCTTCCTCCACGGTGGCTTGGTCTCATCTTACCGTTGGTTAGTAGGGAATGAGGGAATGAGTTGTACCCGGTATCCCCCTATAATATGCCCTTTAAGGGATTGTGTAGGGTACCCCTTCCCTCATTTCCTTCTAAGTTCCAACCCACAGTAAGTCATTCACTTACCGGGAGGGGACCCCTTACTGTTGACAGTTTAGCTCAGGGACCCGAAGTTATCGTGTATACAACCTAACTTATAGGTTTAGGGTTTAGGGTTTAATTAGGGTTTGGGGCTTAGGGCTTAGGGCTTAGGGATTAGGGATTAGGGATTAGGGATCTCTTATATCTACGGCCGCACCTGCCTGTAGGATTTCGGGATTGGGGTGTGCTGTTTGTCGTTTAGCTCGGTTTGTCATGGTTTGTCCAAGCGGTTTTCGTAAATTATCACGACCCTTCGGCGCTCATGGTTTGCAAACACTTCTGTCAGAAGCTGACGTTTCGACGCATGAGTTTAACATGAGCAGAGGCTACTCAGAGAGTTGCTACTTGGAGGTTCATGGGTTGCAGCAATAAGAATACGTAGTAGGCGAGAATATGCCCCCAAGCCACGGCCCCCTAGTTGACTTGGACCCTGAAGAATCCTGTGCCTTGCCACCTTCAGCTCACCAGTAACCCTAAACCCTCAACCCTAAACCCTAAACCCTAGGCAGAAATAAACTTCAAGCAAGATGGCCCAGCACCCAAAGAACATCGGGAAGCCAAAGGGCACACCTTCATGACATCAGAAGCCAGGAAACTAGCGGGCTGCATTAGGTTTTACGAGTTTCGGGGTTTGCCCAAAGAGCCCAGCCTCTAAACGGTTTCCGAAGCCCTATAAGCTCCAAGACCCAGACCCTAAACCCCAACCCTAAACCGTCCCTCCCCCTGCAAGAAAGATAAGAAAGGCCTCCGGCCTTTTCTGGTGGATCCATCCCCGTCCGGCCGGGCATGACGGTTGCAGCACGGCACGCTCGGCGGCGCTTGTTGGTGTTTCTTGCTTATGGTGGTGTTGAGTTGACAGTTAGTGCTGGCTAGTTTAGAGGGGATTAGTTGTTTAAGTACAAGCTGAGCTCTGATGACAGCATGTGGGCGCTATTCTAAATTGGGGGACCCTTATGCGCACCCTAAACTAAGAACCGAGACCCCCAAAAAGGCCCCCACCCCCCCCACCCCCCCCCACCCCGTTTCGGAGCTTTAGTGGCCCAGACTTGTAACAACCAAAGCCCCAACACCACAAAAGGGCCCCTGAAAACCCCAAATTTGGGATGTTTCCCCCTTGGTACTGACAATCCTTGATAGGGATTACAAGACGGGGCTACTAGAGTCCCTCTTAGGGACTTTTTTTAGAAGGGAAACATCCCAACCCTAAACTCTAAAAGCTTTTTTGCGCCCCCCCCCCCCCCCCCCCCCCCCCCCCCCCCAAAAAAAAACTCAAAAGGAAGAGAGCAGGCTGGCATCTTTGCCCTCCCTCGAAAACCCTCCCCATACAGTTTAAGGGTGTAGGGTTTAGGGCAAGGTATATAGCTCCTTGGCCAAAAAGAATGTACTTGCGCAGCATGGGCTGGGATGCTCCCCCTTATACTGACAGCCCTTAATGGGGATTAGAATAGGGGGTACCACAATGCCTACTAAGGCCTGTAGTTGCACTGTGTGAAGCACTGAGGTTGTGTTTTGGGTAGTATCAAGCGGGAACATCCCAAATCATGGGCAAGGGGGGAACATCCCAACCCTAAACCCTAAAACCCTCAAATCCTAAAGCCCTAAACCCATTCAGAACTGTATAGGGGGCGAGCAACATCCCCCAAGTCATCAGGGGCATCCCAAAAAGCAGAAAAAGCCAAAGCCGACGGATGCTACGTGGCAGGCCGATGTTCGTGCCAGCGCGGGAGCCCAGATTCCGCCCCTCTGAGGGTTGTAGTTTGTTGTTTTTTTTTGGGGGGGTTTTGGGGGGTTTCAGGGTTTCAAGGGTTTCAGGTTTTCAGGGTTTCGGGAGAGGAAGCCTTATCCTTACACTCTTAGGTTTAGGCTGCCTTTGGATGGTCCCTTCTTCTGCAGCACTTGGGGGGCCATCCGGGTCTCTGATCCACCCTAAACCCTGAACTGTAGAATTATAGGGTTCTTGGGGGAAGGGGGCTCAAGGGGGTATGTAACCCAAGGCTCCCGAATACTCCCTACTACTCCCTAGGGCTCCCTAAACTTCCCTAAGGTTCCCTAGGTACCTACCCCGCCCCTTGGGATGTTGGATATTTTCTTTATCGCGTTTGTAAAGGGTTTAGGGTTTAGGGGTTAGGCAGATGTTCAGAAGTGTTTAGGGCCCAGCCTAGTTATGCGTGAGGTCTTTCTGGGGCTGAGCCGAAATCGGCACGGGATACGACTTAGTTTGCTGCATGCGCAGTTGGTCCTGGTTCTAGGTTTCTGGGTTTAAGAATAGGATCCCGGATCTTTCAGCCCTAAGCCCGAAGCCCCAAGCCCTAAACCCTAAACCCTTAAACCCTAAACCCTAAACCCTAAACCTGAAACCCTAAACCCCAAACCCTAAACCCTAAACCCAGACAACTGCACCCTGAGATCATGCAGCCGGGTGCGCCTCCCGGGGCATGGATGAACTCGGCAGCGGCCTCTGCTTGTAGGGCGGCTTTTCAGGGGTCTACATGTAGGGTTTAGGGTTTAGGGTTTAGGTTGGGATGTTCCCCTTCTAGTAACAGTCCTTATAGGGATTATACTAGCGGGTTACAACAATCCCTTTTAAGGATTGTTAGTAGCAGGGGGAGCATCCCAATCTAGAGGTAAGTTATGGGGCCTTCTGGACAGGGTTGTTGTTGAAGGTTTGGTTGAGAAGTTTTCGGTCAGTCATCATCATCGACTGCACCGAGCCCGAAGCCTCAGAGGTCAGGGTTTGAGCCCACAGCCGCGAGATTAGATCGTTGAAAAAGTTTCGGGAATCCGGCCGAAAAATGGCTCGTTCGTTGGGTCTTTACAGGCTTTAAGGAAACTGTACTGGTGGCCGGGACATAAACTGCTCACAAATTGGCAGCTCGCGTGTGACCTGATCAAAGGTAAATTCACAGCTTCAAGGCAAGTTCATGTTACCAATAGCAAGTCACTGCCATGCAGACCCTAAACCCTAAACCCCAAACCCTAAGCCCTAAACCCTAAACCCTAAACCCTAGGAGATATTGTTCAATGGACATCACTGCACGTCTTCGGACCTGTCCAGGATGCCGGGAATATAACAGAAACAACTGAAGCATTGCGTCGTTCGCCTTGTACAGTGGAGATCCCACAGGCCATCTGACAATTATTCATCTGAGCAGAGAAGCCCTAAACCCTAAACCCTTTACCCTATACCCTATACCCTAAACCCTAACCCGAAACCCTAAACCCTAAACCCTCTCAACAAGGAAATGGGAAGGGTCGCTACAGGTTCCTCCGCCCCCGCTGCCCTTCAGACCGGCGACATGGCCTCTGCCCAGAGAAGGTTTAGGGCCAGGACCCCACAGTGGTACCTAAACCCTAAACCCTTATAAACCCTTATTCCTTTTTCTGTGGATTTTACTCGCTTCCCATACTTTACGTGAAGCCGGGTTACCTGGGAACCTTTGGGGGTTGAGAGTACAAGCTACAGCTTGAGGACGCAGCGTGCGCTGTTGAGAGTACAGTTCGGTTTTTGCTGGCGAGCTTGCGCCTTGCCGCCCAGCCCTGCCTTGAGGGTTCAGGGGTTACATGGGGTTTAGGGTTTAGGCTTTAGGGTTTAGGGTTTAGGGCTTTAAGGGTGTGTAATTTTCCACGAAGTTTAGGGCTTTAAGGGTGTGTAGTTTTCCACGAAGAGGAAAAGGAGGGGGGGACTGATTCGCAAAGTTTTCTGCTGTAGTGTCGACCGCAGGAATTTACACTTTGAGAAAAAGGCAGCTCATGGGTTGGGATGTATTTCCGTGCCGAAGTTGAGTTAAGAGTACACAAGAACAGAACTGTTTCATGTGCTTCAGAGCGACCCCCCTTTTGGAAGTCTCGAGTTTCGCGAGCTCGCGGGCTTCGGCAGAAAGAGTGGAAGACGGTAGTAGGGTTTAGGGTTTAGGGTTTAGGGTTCAGGGTTTAGGGCGTGAACCCCGCAGCCTGCACAGTGCCACTCTCGAACCCTCGGCCCTGAACCCCCCAAAATTAGCACGAGTGAACTCCAAAACCCTGAGCCCGTAAACACCCAGGCCTGCAGGGGACGCGGAGTAGGCCCTTATCCCCTTTCTTTAGGGTTTAGGCTTCCTTCGAAGCCCCTTTAAAGCAAGAAGGGCACCCTGTTTATTCCTAGGCTACTCCTGGGTCTAGAAACCCTGAGCCCTAAGCCCAAAACCCTGAACCCTAAACCCTAAACCCTAAACCCCAAGCCCTAAGCCTTAAGCCCTAAGCCCTAAAGCCTCTGCCCGGTTGAGGCGATCCCGCCGCGGCCGCCGACCGGCCCATCGGCTCGAGCCACGCCCAGCGCGGCGGCCACGCCGAGCGGCGAAGCTGCCTAGGGTTTAGGGTTTAGGGTTTGGGGTGTGGTTTAGGGTTTAGGGTTGCAGGGTTTAGGGTTTAGGGTGTAGGGTGTGTAGGGTGTAGGGTTTAGGGTTTAGGGTTTAGGGACGCCGAGCGGCGAAGCTGCGTGTTGGGGAAGACCGAATGGCACAGGGGGGAGGGGGGGGAATTGGGGGTTTAGGGGGTTGAGGGGTTTGGGGTTTAGGGTTATTATTGCTCGGGCTTCGGTCTGTTGCAGAACGGGGGGCGATTGAAAGTAGTTGTGTATTTTGGTCACCGTGTTGGCAGTCGGAACATGGATATTGCCCTTTGGCCCCTAAACCCTAAACCCTAACCCATTACCCCTAACCCTAAGCCCTAAACCCTAAACCCAAAACCCTAAACCCTAACCGCCCTAACCGCCCTAAACCCCTGAACCCCTAAACCTTGAACCCCAGGTCAGCAGCCGCCTCCGCCTCCTCCTGAGCCGCCAAGGCAGAAGGCGCGGCACGGGCTAGATTCGGTTCAAGGGGTACAGGATCCTAGCATCCAACCCCCCAAATCTAAGCGCATACATATGTATATATATATATGTATGTATGTATGTATATATTATATTTTATATTATATTACATATATATATATAATATGTATATGTATATGTGAGGCAGGAACCTTTACGTATGATTTGACATAGGTCTTTTGTTTATATACAATGGACTATTTAAACCCTAATCTCTTTGGCCAGACACTTTCTGTTGCTGGCTCCTCCTGCCACAAAAGCAGAAGCATTTAAACCTTTGGAAGCTATTATAACTACTACATATTTAAACTTCAGCAGTTCAACCCTTGTTTTTTTTTGAGAGAAAGGCAGTAACCACAGAATTGACGAGATTTCGGGCTTAGGGTAATGGACGGAAGGTTTCTACAAAGAAAGGGTCTAACCGAGTCTAACCACAGAACTTGACGAATTTGGTGTGTAGGGTTTAGCCGAAGGCTTTTGAAGAGAAAGGGTCTAACCGACGCGCTTTTCTATACCGTATTGTTTTTACAAAACCCACAGAAGCTACCTGAAACTAAATTGCACAACGTTCGTTTCGGTTGCTTCTTTATGTTTGCTGTCTTTGTTGAATAAGTTGTTCTTTCCGTAGACCTTGCGCTATTTCTCTTTTCTCAATGCATTTTGTTTTGTTGTTGCAGAACAACAAACTCTAATCGAAACTAAGTTGCTCAACTTCAATTCCTTTTTTTCTCTCTCTGAAAATATGGTGGTTTCCATAGCCTTGTGCTGCTGTTCAATGCATTTTGTTTTGTTATTGTAGTATGAGCCACAGAATTCAATCGAAAGTCATGTGTCTAGGTCATCTGAAAGCTCTTTTATCTCTGTGTAGGTAATGAGTGCCCTTGCCTCTTCTGAAAAGGGTCCTCCAAGGGCTCCCCTCTCTCCTTCTTCTTTTTTGGGGAATGACAGAGCTCCTGATTTACACCTTATGAAAAAGCCTTTCTCCTACTTGAAGAAGTGTTTCCTAGAAAGAGATAGAGGAGATCTTCCATTTCCTCGAGAGACAGATCTTTCATTGAAAACAAACACAGGAGGACTTTCATGTCCCATTAAGAGAGAGAGGAGCTCTCTCCTGCTGCATTAAAAGATAGAGGACATCGTTCGTGTCCAGTTTTCATTTCCTATAAAGGAGAGGGGGGAGGGGGAGGGGGGGGGTGGCCGGCTTAAATAGGGTTTATTTGGAAGCTGAGGGTCGTGTTGTGGTGTGGTAGATAGAAAGGAAAGGGCATGAGAAAGTTGCTAGAGGAGCTCTTCAATTCCCTTCCTTATCTCCTGTGCTCTTTTCCTTCTTATTGCAACAGGAGAAGACAGGAAAAGGGCTTCCATTCCCATCTTGTTCTTCCTTTCTTGTGTTTTTGTCATTTAGAGAGGAACAGGAGAAGAGGAGGGAGAGAGAAGGAGAGAGGAGAGATACAGGGAATCCAACTTCAATGGAATAGCAAAGAAAAGAATAGAAGAGAGATGAATAGAGAAGAGGGAGAGACAAAACAAGGCGCTGAGAAGATGGCACTCTTCTTTATCGTTCCTCCCTCCCTTATCTCTCCCTTCCCTCTTTCTTTTCGAAATAAGAACAACTAAACAGGAAGAATTATGCAAAGGAGAACAGTAAGAAAAAAGAGCAGAAGAGATAGGCCGAGAAGAGGGATATGATGAAGCACGGCAAGGTCCACGCGCAAGGAGTCACCCTCTGCCTTACCTTCCACTGCTTTATC
The DNA here is from genome assembly GCA_905221605.1 of Symbiodinium natans. Lineage (NCBI taxonomy): Eukaryota > Dinophyceae > Suessiales > Symbiodiniaceae > Symbiodinium > Symbiodinium natans. The sequence continues at coordinate 129,786 of CAJNDS010000048.1, forward strand.
ATGCAAGTTCCTTTCTTGTGTTTTATCAGTTAAAAGAAACTAGAAGGAGAGAAGGGAAAGGGACGTGAGAGGGGAGAGAGATAGCAAGGAGGCCACTTATTTTTCTGGAAGGGTACTGAACAGAAGAGAGGAGACAAGAAACAAGGAGACGGAGGAACGCAACAAGGCACAAAGGAGATGGCACTCTTCTTTATCTGTAATCTCTCCCTTCTTTGTCTCTCCCTTTTCCCTCTATAATTAAACAAGACAAGACTATTCTTGCTCTTCGCAGATAGGTGCCCCCTCTCCTCTTCAGGAAGCCCCCTTGCCCTCATTTTGCTTGCTTTCTGAAACGACAAGGAAGCAACACATAGAACGAGAGGAAAGGTGGAGCTCTTCAATTTGTTTCCCTATCTCTTTTTTCTTTTCTTTTTTCATTCAAAAAGGCAAAGAAGCTTCCTTTTGTGTGTTTTTGAGATTTAAAGGAGAACAAGAGAAGAGAAGGGAGAGAGAGAGAGAGAGAGAGAGAGAGAGAGAGAAAGGAGAGAGAAAGGAGAGAGGAGAGATCAAAAGTAATGCAACTCTAATGGGAAGAGCAATGACAAGAATGGAAGAGAAATGAAGGCAGGCGAGGGAGGCGCAAAAATCAGGCAAAGAGAAGACGGTGCTCGTTTTCATCTTTCCTCTGTTTCTTATTTTTCTCTTCTCTTGTTCATGTCCGTTAGAAAGAAAAGACAAAAGGAAGAACAATTAATGAACATGTAAGCAAACCCAGCTGATGCTCATGATTTCTCCCTCTCTCTCTCTCTCTCCCTATATATGGGCGATGGAACGGGTGTCCTGTTTGATCGTTTTCTGCATCTTCAAGCGAGGAAAAGGGACCCCACAAGAAAGCACTTAGGGTGTCCCTTTTGCTCGTTTGAAGACACAGCAAGCGATTAAAAGGGACGCCCGTTTTGGGTTGGCAGCAAGCCCAACTGATGCTCATGATTTTTCTCTCTCCCCATATATGGGCGATGGAACGGGTGTCTTTTTGGATCGTTTTCTGCATCTTCAAGCGAGGAAAAGGGACACCACAAGGAAACACTTAGTCAGGGTGTCCCTTTTGCTCGTCTGAAGACACAGAAGGCGATTAAAAGGGATGCCCATTTTGGATCGGCAGCAAACCCAGCTGATGCTCATAATTTCTCTTTCTCTCTCTCTCTCTCTCTCTCTCTCTCTCTCTCTCTCTCTCTCTCTCTCTCTCTCTCTCGCTCTCTCTCTCTCTCTCTCTCTCTCTCTCTCTCTCTCTATATGGGCGATGGAACGGGTGTCCTTCCTGATAGTTTTCTGCATCTTCAAGGGAGAAAGAAGGGCACCACCCAAGAAAGAATAGTAACATCAGATGTAGGGAGGGAAATTGAAGGGCTCCTCTCTTTACTTAGTCATTCCCTTTCCTCTCTTCTTATCTGTTGTTTTCTTCGCTTAAAAAAGCAAAGTAAGGGAAAGGATATTTCCTGAAGAGGAGGGAGGGCACCTATCTGTAAGGAGCAACCGTTTAGAGGGGAGCAGGAGAAGAGGAGGAAGAGAGAAGGAGAGAGGAGAGATACAGGGAACCCAACTTCAATGGAATAGCAAAGAAAAGAATAGAAGAGAGATGAATAGAGAAGAGGGAGAGACAAAACAAGGCGCTGAGAAGATGGCGCTCTTCTTTATCTTTCCTCCCTCCCTTATCTCTCCCTTCCCTCTTTCTCTTCGAAATAAGAACAACTAAACAGGAAGAATTATGAACAGGAGAACAGTAAGAAAAAAGAGCAGAAGAGATAGGCCAAGAAGAGGGATATGATGAAGTACGGCAAGGTCCACGCGCAAGGAGTCACCCTCGGTTTACCTTCCACTGCTTTATCACGCAAGTTCCTTTCTTGTGTTTTATCGGTTAAAAGAAACTAGAAGGAGAGAAGGGAAAGGGAAGTGAGAGAGGAGAGAGATAGCAAGGAGGCCATTTTTCTGGAGGCGTGCTGCCGTGTTTGAAGAAAGCAGGGCGGTTCAACAGTACCAAATTTTCAAGACAACCTCTAAGAAAATTTGGTACTGTTGAACCGCCTTGTTTTAAAGGAAACAGGGCGGCTCCGTTGCCTCTTAAAGGAATGAGATACTTTTTTCGAGAATGAGAAAGTGCCGTTTCCACTTTCATAGGAAAGGAAAGAGAAGCGATATGAAGCAAGCTTCTCCGCCTCTTAAAGGAATGAGGTACTATTTATCTGAATAGGAAATGAGAAAGTTCCTTTTCCACTTTCAATTGGAAAAGAAAGAGAAGCGATTCTGCGGCTCGGAATTCCTCTACCTGGTCCCTACCTTGTAGCTCCTCTACTTACGACATCTTGGCATTAGCTGGCAAAAAAGGCAACCGGACTGAGATGAATAGAGCATGAGAAAGTTCGTTTCCACTTTCAATCGGAAAGGAAAGGGAAACGATTCTGGAACTCGGAATTCCTCTACCTGGTCTGTACCTTGTAGCTACTCTGCTTCTTGGTATTAAATGAAGAGCGCCATCGCTGTTTAACAAGACATGAAGAGTCCCTCAAAGCATGACAAACCCCCTCCAGTCCTCAGGAAGAAAAAAGACAGCTCCTTTATCGCTTCATGCCCTGTAAGTCCTAATCGGATAGGGATCCATGAAGAGTTCGTCTAGCTGTTAACAGAGGCACCAATCTATTTCCCAATAGGAAAGGAGCATGACAAAGCGAACGAAGACATAAAGCCAAAAGCCCCTGTACTTCGTAATCGGAGAGGGGAACGGGAGAGCGTGACAGAGCTTTTGCCTCTTTAAACAGCAATGAAGAGAGCTCCTCTACCTCTTATAAAGGAATGCGACACGAGAAAGTTCCCTTTCCACTTATATTAATGGGAAAGGAATGAGAAACGATTCTGGAACTCGGAATTCCTCTACATGGTCTCTGCTTTGTAGCTCCTCTACTTCCTAGTAGTTACTAAATGAAAAAGCTCCTTCTCCGTCTAACTTAAAACATTAAGATTTCCTCCAGCTGTTAACATGTTAACATAGGCAATGTATTTCCCACTGAAAGAAGCATGACAAACCCCTCCCTTACCCAGTAAGAATGAAGACATAAAGCCAAACGCCCCTTTACCTTGTAACCGGCTAAGGAATGGGAGAGCGTGACAGAGCTTTTGCCTCCTTAAACGGGAACGAAGAGAACGCCTCTACCTCAAAGGAATGAGATACTCTTCTCTGATTATGCCATGAGAAAGTTCCTTTTCTTTTAATGGGAAAGGACAGAGAAGTGACTCTAGAAACTCGGAATTCCCCTACCTTGTATATAGCTCCTCCACTTCTTGGTATTCAACGGAAGTTTAACTAGATTTTGTCCGTCTTCTATTCGGAGAAATCACGAGAAAACACAATGGCCACACTCTGGTGTGATCTACTCGCTGCCTTTTTACAAAAGGAGGCACGTAGATCGCACCAGACGTCCGTCCTCTGTTTGGAGAAATCACGAGAAAACGCGACTGCAAAAATCTCGCGCGACCGACTCACTGCCTTTTCTACAAAAGCAGAAGCATTTAAACCTTTGCAAGCTATTATAACTATTACATATGTAAACTTCAACAGTTCAACCCGTGTTTTTTTTGAGAGAAAGGCAGTAACCACAGAATTGACGAGATTTCGGGCCTAGGGTAATGGACGGAAGGTTTCTACAAAGAAAGGGTCTAACCGAGTCTAACCACAGAACTTGACGAATTTGGTGTGTAGGGTTTAGCCGAAGGTTTTTGAAGAGAAAGGGTCTAACCGACGCGCTTTTCTATACCGTATTGTTTTTACAAAACCCACAGAAGCTACCTGAAACTAAATTGCACAACGTTCGTTTCGGTTGCTTCTTTATGTTTGCTGTCTTTGTTGAATAAGTTGTTCTTTCCGTAGACCTTGCGCTATTTCTCTTTTCTCAATGCATTTTGTTTTGTTGTTGCAGAACCACAAACTCTAATCGAAACTAAGTTGATCAACTTCAATTCCTTTTTTCTCTGAAAAAATGGTGTTTTCAATAGCCTTGTGCTGCTGTTCAATGCGTTTTGTTTTGTTATTGTAGTATGAGCCACAGAATTCAATCAAAAGTCATGTGTCTAGGTCATGTGAAAGCTCTTTTATCTCTGTGTAGGTAATGAATGCCCTTGCCTCTTCTGAAAAGGGGTCCTCCAAGGGAATGACAGAGCTCCTTATTTACACCTTATGAAAAAGCCTTTCTCCTACTTGAAGAAGTGTTTACTAGAAAGAGATAGAGGAGATCTTCCATTTCCTCGAGAGACAGATCTTTCATTGAAAACGAATACAGGAGGACTTTCATGTGCCAGTAGGAGAGAGAGAGGACATCGTTCATGTCCAGTTTTCATTTCCTATAAAGGAGAGGGGGGAGGGCCGGGGGGGGGGGTGGGTGGCTCAAATAGGGTTTATTTGGAAGCTAAGGCTCGGGTTTTGCCCATGGCAAAGAGAAGATGGTATTCGTCTTCATCTTTCCTATCCTTCTTGTCTTTCTTCTCTCTTGTTCGTTTCCCTTTGAAACAAAAACCCAAAGGAAGAACAATGAAAATGAAAGGAACTCGCTTTCTTTTTCCGTTTGGGAACAATGAAAAGAACCGAGGAGATAAGGCGAGAGGAGGCATATGCTGAAGCATGGAGAGGGGCCACGGGCAAGCAGCTAACCCCGCTCACGTTCCCAACCATTGAAAAAGGATAAGAAAGGACAAGGGCCTCCATTCCCGTCTTATGTTTTCCTTGTGCTTTTTGTCGTTGAAGAGGACGGAGAGAGAAGGAGGAGGAGAAATAGACAGGATCGCATTTTTAATGGGAAGAGCAAAGACAACAATGGAGGAGAGATGAATAAAGGATAAGGAAAGACAAAACAAGGCACAGAGAAGATGGGACTCTTCTTTATCGATCCTCTCTCCCTTATCTCTCCCTTCCCGTCCCTTCCCTTTTTCTTCTTGAAATAAGGAAAACAAAAAGGAAGAATTAAGAGAGCAACAAAGGAGAAGGGTAAGGAAAGGAAGCCGAGACAAGGGATATGATGAAGTATGGCAAGGTCCACGCGCAAGAAGTCACCCTCTGCTTACCTTTCCCCTGCTTTATCATACAAGTTCCTTTCTTGTTTTCTAATCAGTTAAAAGGTAATAGATGGAGAGAGGGGAAAGGGAAGTGAGAGAGTAGAGATCACAAGGATGCCTTTGTTCTGGAAGCGTACTGCAAGGAATAGAAGAGACAAGAGGCAAGGGGAGGGACGGACAAAACAAGGCGCAAGAAGATGGCATTCCTCTATATCTATCATCTCTCCCCTGTCCCTTTTGAATGAGAAAAAAACCTTTCTTGCTCTTCACAGATAGGTGTCATCCCTCCTCTTCAGGAAATCCCCTTTCCCTTATTTTGCTTTTTGAAGCGAATAAGAACAAGAACAGGTAGGAAGAGAGGAAAGGGAAATAATAAGTAAAGAGAGGAGCCCTTCAATCCCCCTCCCTGTCTCTTATGTTCTTTTCCTTCTTGGGGGGTATCGTTCTTTCTCCTTTGAAGATGCAGAAGACGATTGAAAAGGACACCCGTTCCATCGCCCCTATATATAGAGAGAGACATCATGAGCATCAGCTGGGTTTGCTGCCAATCCAAAACGGTGTCCCTTTAATCGCTTTCTGTGTGTCAAACGAGCAAAAGGGACACCCCTAAGTGCTTTCTTTTGGGATGTCTTTCTTTTTGCCTTGAAGACACAGCAAACGTAAAAAAGGACGCCTGCTTCCGTCGCGCATAGAGAGAGAGAGATAGAGAGAGACTGAGAATGAATGAGTGAGAGATAGAGATAGGGACAGGGAAAGAGAGCAAGATAAAGAAAGAACGAAAGAAAGAAAGATAGCGACAGGGATACAGACAGAGAGAGAGAGAGAGTTTTCTGTTCGGGGGCATCCTTTTTTCTCGCTTGAAGATGCAGAAAACGATCCAAAGGGACAGCCGTTCCATCGCCCATGGCAAAGAGAAGATGGTACCCGTCTTCATCTTTCCTATCCTTCTCCTCTTTCTTCTCTCTTGTTCGTTTCCCTTTGAAACAAAAACCCAAAGGAAGAACAATGAAAATGAAAGGAACTCGCTTTCTTTTTCCGTTTGGGAACAATCAAAAGAACCGAGGAGATAAGACGAGAGGAGGCATATGCTGAAGCATGGAGAGGGGCCACGGGCAAGCAGCCAACCCCCAACCATTGAAAAAGGATAAGAAAGGCCAGGGGCCTCCATTCTCTTTGTTTTTTTCCTTTTCTTGTGTTTTTTGTCTTTGAAGAGGGAGAGAGAAGGAGGAGGAGACATAGACAGGGTTGCATTTTTAACAGGAAGAGCAAAGACAAGAATAGAGAGATGAATAAAGGAGTAGGAAAGACAAAACAAGGCACAGAGAAGATGGGGGACTCTTCTTTATCGATCCTCTCTCCCTTATCTCTCCCTTCCCTTGTTCTTTTCGAAATAAGGAAAACAAAAAGGAATTATGAAAACAGGAGAAGGGTAAGGAGAGGAACAGAAGAGATAGGCCGAGAAGAGGGATATGATGAAGTACGGCAAGGTCCACGCGCAAGGAGTCACCCTCTGCTTACCCTTCCCCTGCTTTATCATACAAGTTCCTTTCTTGTTTTTAATCAGTTAAAAGGTAATAGATGGAGAGAAGGGAAAGGGAAGTGAGAGGAGCGATCACAAGGATGCCATTTTTCTGGAAGCGTACTGCAAGGAATAGAAACAGGAAGCACAGAAGACGCATGAAAAGGACACCCGTTCCATCGCCCCTATATATAGAGTGATATATCATGAGCATCAGCTGGGTTTGCTGCCAATCCAAAATGGTGTGCCTTTAATCGCTTTCTGTGTCTTCAAACGAGCAAAAGGGACACCCCTAAGTGTTATCTTTTGGGATGTCTTTCTTTTTGGCTTGAAGACACAGAAAACGTAAAAAGGACGCCTGCTTCCATCGCACATAGAGAGAGAGAGAGAGAGAGAGAGAGAGAGAGAGAGAGAGAGAGATATATAGAGAGAGAGAGAGAGTGAGACTGGGAATGAATGAGTGAGAGATAGAGATAGGGACAGGGAAAGAGAGCAAGATAAAGAAAGAACGAAAGAAAGAAAGATAGCGACAGGGATACAGACAGAGAGAGAGTGCTTTTGTTCGGGGGCGTCCTTTTTCTCGCTTGAAGATGCAGAAAACGATCCACAGGCACAATCGTTCCATCGCCCATGGCAAAGAGAAGATGGTACTCGTCTTCATCTTTCCTCTCTTTCTCCTCTTTCTTCTCTCTTGTTCGTTTCCCTTTGAAACAAAAACCCAAAGGAAGAACAATGAAAATGAAAGGAACTCGCTTTCTTTTTCCGTTTGGGAACAATGAAAAGAACCGAGGAGATAAGGCGAGAGGAGGCATATGCTGAAGCATGGAGAGGGGCCACGGGCAAGCAGCCAACCCCCAACCATTGAAAAAGGATAAGAAAGGCCAAGGGCCTCCATTCCCTTTGCTTTTTCCTTTTCTTGTGTTTTTTGTCTTTGAAGAGGAGGGAGAGAGAAGGAGGAGGAGACATAGACAGGGTTGCATTTTTAACAGGAAGAGCAAAGGCAAGAATAGAGAGATGAATAAAGGAGCAGGAAAGACAAAACAAGGCACAGAGAAGATGGGACTCTTCTTTAGCGATCCTCTCTCCCATATCTCTCCCTTCCCTTTTTCTTTTCGAAATAAGGACAACAAAAATGACAAAAAGGATGAACCATGAAAAAAGGAGAAGGGTAAGGAAAGGAACAGAAGAGATAGGCCCTTGAAATGGGTCTGAAATTTGCAGTCTCCCAGGAAGAGGGACTTTAAAACCTAGGAAAAATGATTTTTCCAGATTTTAAGGATTTGAAGGAATTTAAAGAGTTTGTGGGGGGGCGGAGCCGTGACTCATTTCAGGCCCTGAGATGAGTCACTGTGTGTGTTGAGGGGGCACGGAGCCGTGACTCATTTCAGGCCCTGAAATGAGTCACTGCTTTCGTTGAGGGGGCACGGAGCCGTGACTCATTTCAGTCCCAACTAATTGAAATAATTTAGATAAAATCCAGTCCCAACTAATTGAAATAATTTAGATAAAATTTGAATAATTTAAGTAATGTAAATAATTTCGGGCCTGCAGAAAGGCACGGCTCGATTTGGCCAAATTTTGCCGGGCAGCCTCCGGGCAAAATTTGGCCAAATCGGGCTGCTCTTCGTATGCGATGAGAAATGCGCGGCTCGATTTGGCCAAATTATGCCGGGCAGCCTCCGGGCAAAATTTGGCCAAATCGGGCTGCTCTTCGTACGCGATGAGAAATGCGTGGCTCGATTTGGCCAAATTTCGCCGGGCAGCCTCCGGGCAAAATTTGGCCAAATCGGGCTGCTCTTCGTATGCGATGAGAAATGCGCGGCTCGATTTGGCCAAATTTTGCCGGGCAGCCTCCGGGCAAATTTTGGCCAAATCGGGCTGCTCTTCGTATGCGATGAGAAATGCGCGGCTCGATTGCGATGAGAAATGCGCGGCTCGATTTGACCAAATTTTGCCGGGCAGCCTCCGGGCAAAATTTGGCCAAATCGGGCTGCCACGCACAAAATCTGCCTGGATCTACGCGGGGCTGTTTCTTACAAAAAAAGTGCCGCGTAGATCCAGGCAGATTTTGTCCTTCGTGTTTTTTGACAAAACACCATGGACAAAATCTGCCTGGATCTACGCGGGGCTGTTTCTTACAAAAAAAAGTGCCGCGTAGATCCAGGCAGATTTTGTCCTTCGTGCTTTTTGAGAAAACACCATGGACAAAATCTGCCTGGATCTATGCGGGGCTGTTTCTTACAAAAAAAAGTGCCGCGTAGATCCAGGCAGATTTTGTCCTTCGTGTTTTTTGAGAAAACACCATGGACAAAATCTGCCCGGATCTACGCGGCGCTGTTTCTTACAAAAAAAGTGATGCGTAGATCCAGGCAGATTTTGTCCTTTGTGTTTTTGGAGAAATCACCATGGACAAAATCTGCCTGGATCTACGCGGGGCCCGGCAAAATCTGACCAAAGTGACGCGACCCTAATTTATATAATTTACATAATTTTTATAATTTGAATAATTTAAATAATTTAAATGGAACAGGAGGGGGGGCTGGCCCGCTTCCGGGGGAGGACCGGGCTCGTGATTTAGTATTGGGGGGAGGCCCGGGCTCGTGATTTAGTATTGGGGGGAGGCTCGGGCTCGTGATTTAGTATTGGGGGGAGGCCCCGGCTCGTGATTTAGTATTGGGAGAAGGCCCGGGCTCGTGATTTAGTATTGGGAGAAGGCCCGGGCTCGTAATTTAGTATTGGGAGAAGGCCCGAGGCTTTTTTAATAGTTTTAAAAGTTTTAATAAGTTTTAATAGTTTTAAAAGTTTTAAAAGTTTTGAAAGTTCAGGAATCTCATGGCCGGTTAGTATTGGAAGGAGGCCAGGGCTTGTAGTTTAGTATTGGGGAGAGGCCTGGGCTCGTGATTTAGTATTGGGGTAAGGCTCGGGCTCGTGATTTAGTATTGGGGGGAGGCCCGGCTCGTGATTTAGTATTGAGGGGAGGCCCGGGCTCGTGATTTAGTATTGGAGGGAGGCCCGGGCTCGTAATTTAGTATTGGGAGATGGCCCGATGCTTTTTTAATAGTTTTAAAAGTTTTAAAAGTTTTAAAAGTTTTAGAAGTTTTGAAAGTTCAGGAATCTCATGGCAGGTTAGTATTGGAGTGAGGCCCGGGCTCGTAGTTTAGTATTGGGGGGAGGCCTGGGCTCGTGATTTAGTATTGAGAGGATGCTCGGGCTCGTCATTTAGTATTGGGGGGAGGCCCAAGCTCGTGATTTAGTATTGGGGGGAGGCTTGGGCTTGTGATTTAGTATTGGGGAGAGGCCCGGGCTCGTGATTTAGTATTGGGCGGAGGCTCGGGCTCGTGATTTAGTATTGGGGGGAGGCTCGGGCTCGTGATTTAGTATTTGGGGGAGGCCCGGGCTCGTAATTTAGTATTGGGTAGAGGCTTGGGCTTGTGATTTAGTATTGGGGAGAGGTCCGGGCTCGTCATCTAGTATTGGGGGAAGGCCCGGGCTCGTGATTTAGTATTGGGAAGAGGCCCGGGGCCCTGGCCAGGAAATTCCCGAACTTTTAAAACTTTTAAAACTATTAAAACTATTAAAACGGCTTCTTTTTAATAGTTTTAATAGTTTGGGAGGCTTTTTAAAAGTTGAAACTATTAAAACTATTAAAACTATTAAAAAGAAACCTTTTTAATAGTTTTAATAGTTTTAATAGTTTTAAAAGTTTTAATAGTTTCAAAGGTTCAGGAATCTCCTGGCCAAGGCCGTTTCTTTTTAATAGTTTTAATAGTTTGGGAGGCTTTTTAAAAGTTGAAACTATTAAAACTATTAAAACTATTAAAACTTAAAAAGGAAAAGGCCTGGCCTGGAGATTCCCGAACTTTTAAAACTTTTAAAACTTTTAAAACTATTAAAACTATTAAAACTATTAAAAAGGATTCGTTTTAATAGTTTTAATAGTTTGGGAGGCTTTTTAAAAGTTGAAATTATTAAAACTATTAAAACTATTAAAACTTACAAAGGAAAAAGCCTGGCCTGGAGATTCCCGAACTTTTAAAACTTTTAAAACTATTAAAACTATTAAAACTATTAAAACTATGAAAAAGGCTTCTTTTTAATAGTTTTAATAGTTCGGGAGGCTTTTTAAAAGTTGAAACTATTAAAACTATTAAAACTATTAAAAAGAAGCCTTTCTAATAGTTTTAATAGTTTCAATAGTTTTAAAAGTTTTAATAGTTTCAAAGGTTCAGGAATCTCCTGGCCAAGGCCGTTTCTTTTTAATAGTTTTAATAGTTTCGGAGCCTTTTTAAAAGTTGAAACTATTAAAACTATTAAAACTATTAAAACTTAAAAAGGAAAAGGCCTGGCCTGGAGATTCCCGAACTTTTAAAACTTTTAAAACTATTAAAACTATTAAAACTATTAAAACTATTAAAAAGGCTTCTTTTTAATAGTTTTAATAGTTTGGGAGGCTTTTTAAAAGTTGAAACTAGTAAAACTATTAAAACTATTAAAACTTAAAAAGGAAAAGGCCTGGCCTGGAGATTCCCGAACTTTTAAAACTTTTAAAACTATTAAAATTATTAAAAAGGATTCTTTTTAATAGTTTTAATAGTTTGGGAGGCTTTTTAAAAGTTGAAATTATTAAAACTATTAAAACTATTAAAACGTAAAAAGGAAAAAGCCTGGCCTGGAGATTCCCGAACTTTTAAAACTTTTAAAACTTTTAAAACTATTAAAACTATTAAAACTATTAAAACTATTAAAACTATTAAAAAGGCTTCTTTTTAATAGTTTTAATAGTTCGGGAGGCTTTTTAAAAGTTGAAACTATTAAAACTATTAAAACTATTAAAAAGAAGCCTTTTTAATAGTTTTAATAGTTTTAATAGTTTTAATAGTTTTAAAAGTTTTAATAGTTTTAAAAGTTCAGGAATCTCCTGGCCAAGGCCGTTTCTTTTTAATAGTTTTAATAGCTTAGGAGGCTTTTTAAAAGTTGAAACTATTAAAACTATTAACACTATTAAAAAGAAACCTTTTTAATAGTTTTAATAGTTTTAATAGTTTTAAAAGTCTTAATAGTTTCAAAAGTTCAGGAATCTCCTGGCCAAGGCCGTTTCGTTTTAATAGTTTTAATAGTTTCGGCCCCTTGTTAAAAGTTGAAACTATTAAAACTATTAAAACTATTAAAACTATTAAAGCTTAAAAAGGAAAAGGCCTGGCCTGGAGATTCCCGAACTTTTAAAACTTTTAAAACTATTAAAACTATTAAAACTATTAAAAAGGCTTCTTTTTAATAGTTTTAATAGTTCGGGAGGCTTTTTAAAAGTTGAAACTATTAAAACTATTAAAACTATTAAAAAGGCAAAATTTGGCCAAATCGAGCCGCGCATTTCTCATCGCGTACGACGAGCAGCCCGATTTGGCCAAATTTTGCCCGGAGCCTGCCCGGCAAAATTTGGCCAAATCGAGCCGCGCCTTTCTGGAGGCCCGGAATTATTTCATTGTTTTTTTTATTTTTATTATTTACATAATTTAAATAGTTTTGGGCCTCCAGAAAGGCGCGGCTCGATTTGGCCAAATTTTGCCGGGCAGGCTCCGGGCAAAATTTGGCCAAATCGGGCTGCTCTTCGTTATGCGATGAGAAATGCGCGGCTCGATTTGGCCAAATTTTGCCCGGAGGCTGCCCGGCAAAATTTGGCCAAATCGACCCGCGCATTTCTCATCGCGTACGACGAGCAGCCCGATTTGGCCAAATTTTGCCCGGAGCCTGCCCGGCAAAAATTGGCCAAATCGAACCGCGCCTTTCTGGAGGCCGGAAATTATTTAATTGTTATCGCGTACGACGAGCAGCCCGATTTGGCCAAATTTTGCCCGCAGACTGCCCGGGAAAAATTGGCCAAATCGAGCCGCTAGTTTTTAATAGTTTGGGAGGCTTTTTAAAAGTTGAAATTATTAAAACTATTAAAACTATTAAAACATAAAAAGGAAAAGCCTGGCCTGGAGATTCCTGAACTTTTAAAACTTTCCAAACTATTAAAACTATTAAAAAGGCTTCTTTTTAATAGTTTTAATAGTTCGGGAGGCTTTTTAAAAGTTGAAACTATTAAAACTATTAAAAAGAAGCCTTTTTAATAGTTTTAATAGTTTTAAAAGTTTTAATAGTTTTAAAAGTTCAGGAATCTCCTGGGCAAGGCCGTTTCTTTTTAATAGTTTTAATAGTTTAGGAGGCTTTTTAAAAGTTGAAACTATTAAAACTATTAACTATTAAAAAGAAACCTTTTTAAAAGTTTTAATAGTTTTAATAGTTTTAATAGTTTTAAAAGTTTTAATAGTTTCAAAAGTTCAGGAATCTCCTGGCCAAGGCCGTTTCTTTTTAATAGTTTTAATAGTTTCGAAGCCTTTTTAATAGTTGAAACTATTAAAACTATTAAAACTTAAAAAGGAAAAGGCCTGGCCTGGAGATTCCCGAACTTTTAAACTTTTAAAACTATTAAAACTATTAAAACTATTAAAACTATTAAAACTACCAAAAGGGCTTCTTTTTAATAGTTTTAATAGTTCGGGAGGCTTTTTAAAAGTTGAAACTATTAAAACTATTAAAACTATTCAAAAGAAGCCTTTTTAATAGTTTTAATAGTTTTAATAGTTTTAAAAGTTTTAATAGTTTTAAAAGTTCAGGAATCTCCTGGGCAAGGCCGTTTCTTTTTAATAGTTTTAATAGTTTAGGAGCCTTTTTAAAAGTGTAAACTATTAAAACTATTAAAACTATTAAAACTTAAAAAGGAAAATTAAAGTTTTAATAGTTTAGGATGTTGTTTTGAAAGTTCAAAACTATTAAAACTATTAAAACTTTAATACAGAAAGCAGCCATGTCAAATAGTACATAGAGGTTCCTCTTACATGTATATGTATGTGCTTCCCCGCCCCCATTGATCAACGATTTTCGCTTCAATCCTACGAAAGTACGCTCAGGGAATGGCCAGGAACTTAAGTTATCTGAAAGTGGTGTGTTAGCATGCGCAAAATCAAGTACTGGATATTGCTATCTTAGGTTATGACGAGACACTCCTTCACAACTAGGGGTCAGCTACACTACCTGATGAGCCTCGCGGCCGATGCGCAGCTTACTTCAACATAATTGTTGCAATCTGGTGCTAAAGGTTTTTGGCATCATCTCGATCCTATTTCTCGCAATTGATGTGCCAATAGCAGTCACCTCTAACCTAAGCTTAAGTCGCATGTGTCATGAAATATGTGGCGCAGAATGTGTAGCAGAATACTTTCGACTTTCTTGCCCCCCCCCCTCCCCAAATTTGAATTACAAGCCGCTTCACGAGTTCGACTCAATTCGAGGTCCGCCATCGCAAACAAAGCTCTCATAACCACACTATTACCCGGCCGTCTAATTTGAAGCCACACAAATTTGCAAACTCCATGCAGAACCCGATGGCCTTTTGAATACATAGCGGGATAAATCGTCGGAAGTCAAGCGCTGCGTTTCCTCGGGAACCGAGGCTTATAGGGCCAGCGGCCGTCCCAGTAGCTTTCCTTCATTCTCTTTAATTTTTCCCTGCCACTCTGTGAATGGTATAGCTGAATTCTGTCAAAATGAGTTTATATAGGCTACCTGCAGGGGGAAATTTCAACTGCAAAGTGCGCTTTTATAAGTCCTGATCACGTAGTATCAGGGAAACTTTTCGGGGGCTGTAAAAGCAACATTTCTTTTATGTTTCTGCACTGAGTCTAATGAAGCCCTATTGCAGTAGAAGGCTATCCCCTAACTATAAGAGCTTCATGATCGACAACCATAGCCATGCACATATGGCAATTGTTTTTTTATAACGAACGGCCTCTAGCTTAACAGTGATCTGTTCTGTGATTTCAAACAGAACTTCTGGAACAGTTCTTTCAAAGTTGAACTGCTCAAACAGTAGAACTAATCCCTTCACTAATTAGAATAACATGGATAATCCGGTCGTTATAGTGGATGCCAACCATAATTCAAATACACCTGAAAGGCCTAAACCTAGCCCTACCCTAAACCCCAAGACCCTAAACCCTAACCCCTGAACCCTAAACCCTAAACCCTAAATCCTAAACCCTAAGCCCTAAACCCCAAGACCCTAAACCCTAACCCCTGAACCGCAATGTGCCTGTAGGCGCGGCCAACGCCCAGGGCTTCCCTGGCGCGTTCTGTGCCCAGGCCGACGACCAGGCGGGTTTGGGGTTCCAGGTTTGGGGTGTTAGGGTTTAGGGTTTAGGGTTTAGGGTTTAGGATGAGGGCTTTCAGGTTTGGAGTTTGGGGTTTTGAGAGCTTTCTTAGAAGCGGCGGGGGTTTGGGTGGGGTTTTGGGGCTAGGGCACTTGTGGGTTTAGGAGGGTGTTGGGGTGCACAAAAATTGCCCTAGACCCTAAACCCTAAATCCCTTAGAGCTTTGGGTTCGTGATGCTCTGCTGTGAACTCAAACAAAGACCTCTCTCGGCTCGTGAGTTGGCTTATGGGCCCTTAGATCGTAGACTTCGGGTTTAGGGTTTAGGGTTTAGGACGAGTCCTCATCCTTGTTGCGGAGGCCGCCGCAACCCAATCATGGGTCTGCGAAGCCGTCGGAGCCGTCGAAGCCGCCAAAGCCCACTTCCATGAAGCCGCCGGAACCGTCGAAGCCGCCGAAAGGAGATGCTTGGGTTTTGGGGGGGTTTAGGGTTTAGGGTTTTGGGGGTGCAATTCTGCAATCAAGTGCCCGAGTTACTGGGAAAGGATGAGGGTTCAACCAAACTTCGGTGGCTTTCGGACTTGTATGTTAGTAGCTACAAGACAGGTGGCAAGATACGGCACTACCAGGCATCAGACTAGCATTGGCACCCACAACCCGAGAGCGGACAGCTGACGGACCAAAACACGCATGACCTCGGGTGAGCCCCACACCTCGTCGGGAAGGGTCAGATCTCCCGGAAGGCGCCCCGCCTCTGGCCGAAAACCGCACCAATGGTGTGAAGCGCCCCAGGGAAGAAGGCAGCGCTGCGTCGGAGTTGCAGGGGAGCTTCAAGGGCTATTAGGGTTTAGGTTAGGGTTTAGGGTTTAGGGCCTAGGGTTTAGGGTTTAGGGTCTAGGGTCTAGAGTTTAGGGAACAGCTTTCCACGGCTTGCCGTGCAATCGAGATGCTCGGCATGGCGACCCGCAGGGAGAGCCATTTGAACTTTGAGGACCCTAAACCCGAAACCCGAAACCCTAACCCCTACAAACCCTATCAACCCTATAATCCCTAAACTCCCGGATACTGTCAGGCAAGAGCCACTTCAAGGTTCGTGGATAGTAATAAGTAGGGTTATAGCTATGCCTATAATTGCCTATAGCTGTACTTAGGGTACTTATCACCCCTGCGGTAGAACTACCTATGAACCTCCAAGCAGTCCTTTTAAGACCCTGCCGACATCCTGAGGGCGTTTCTTAGCAGTGTGCAGAAACGATGTTCTAGGTAGGGCCTTGGGGTTTATGAGGAGCATATTCAGGAATCTCTTTCAGAGGGTTTTAAGGGCCATCCTAGTGCTAGAGTACCATGAAATCTGCAGTCTGTCACCGAATGCCCTCTTCTTGAGCAGCGTTTATGGCTAAGGGTATTTCAGACCGGACAGCTTAGCATGCAAGTCCACACAATCCCCAGACAAGTGTCCAACAACGAAGTCGAATGAGCTCCTAAATCTCAAGCTGCACCGGAGTCCTGTAGACTTGGACCTTGAAAGCTTATATACGTAGGCCATCCTGAAACCTGACGCCACAAGGCCTAAAAACCCATCGCCTCGGCCCCCCCCCCCCCCCCCCCCCCCCCCCCCCCCCCCCCCCCCCCCCCCGGCCCAACCCCATGCCCTCACGGCATCAAGACCCGTTGCTGTCGGGGCACAGTTTCCGGAAAGCTGGGCCACCTGAAGCGTGCCGCCTTTGAGGTTGTCTCCTAAACCCAAAGCCCTAAACCTGAGTAGGTATTTCTCAAAATTGGGGTACCCCTTTTTACACCCAAATAGAAAGGAAGCCCCTCAAAGGGACCCCCCCAAGAAGGGTACCCCTATGTTCGTAAACCCCCTAGATGATAAAGGAGTTAATCTCCACCATGCGCCTGCTTGGGGTCTCAGTTTAAGGTCGTATCTTCCGTATCGTTAGCAAAACAAGGGCTTCTATTTTAGATCGACCTCCAAAGGCTGTTCTATCCCACATGGAGTTCTATATATGTATGTATATACGGGTTTGGTACCCTGAGCAGTTATATAGGACTGGGAGTGACTACAATCCCAGAAATGGCCATACTTCAGATCAATACCGACATGAAGTGCGCAAAGAGGCCTGCGGGTACGATGGTCCAAGTACACGTTTTGTACACGGAGATCTTTCTTCGCACATGCGCTCTAGACTTAGACTAAGCGACTTAACTCAACGCCCTGAGCCTAGAAACCTGCAGGCTTTGCAGAAGAGCTGGTCGAGTGGCTGAACAGCCTAGACAAGGGCAAGGGTGTGATGATGGAATACCACGAGGCTGCCGCATGCAAATCGGACTTGTGCATGTTCACTTTACGCTTCTGCAGTGGTTGGAGATGGTGAACTCCACTGAAATTATTGGCTCTACAATGCTGGTGCTTCCAAAGCTCTGCAGAAAACTGCCAGGCCATGTCCCAACACTGCAGCAGCTGGCAAGAGCTGATAGAATGGGCCGTTCAAGATCTGGACACGAAGCATCTCGCCAGCAACTGCTTTTGTAGCAGGAGGCGGCAGGTATGCAGGCGTAGAGATCTGCAAGGTCTGCCATGCCTCAGCCGAGGAAGATGGTGTTCAAGCTGTCTTTCTTGGAAAGCACCAAGCTCAAGAAAGTAGGCCCGGGCTGCTAAGAGAGTGGCGCAGTGCTTGAGGGTCATGTCGTTATTTGCCTGAGGTTCTGAAAGGGCCTGCTACCCAGACTCCTGGGAGGATCCAAAAAGTAGAAACCCCCAAATAGTGCCCTGTACTACAACTTTC
This sequence comes from Symbiodinium natans, assembly GCA_905221605.1. Classification (NCBI taxonomy): domain Eukaryota; class Dinophyceae; order Suessiales; family Symbiodiniaceae; genus Symbiodinium; species Symbiodinium natans. Next base: position 147,360 of record CAJNDS010000048.1, read on the forward strand.
TTAGGAACCCTTATCTACTGTACCTCCCAGGGAGCCTCGTTGCCCTTGGCTTCCTGAGAGCTGCAGAGGGCGCCTGCAATATCCTCAGAGAGCCAAGGAGCCTTAATAGGGTTTAGGGTTTAGGGTTTAGGGTTAAGGTTCCTTGAATCAGGGTACTATATGGTCACGTCTCAAGATCATGGTCCCTTTTTGGGGTACCCTAAACAAAAGGGGCCGCCAAAAAAGGAAACCCCAAAAGGAACCCTAACCTAGAGAAGTTACCATGTTCCTCATTCGCATGGCCGACTTGGGGCTCCGAGTTAAAAACTCGGGTTTTCTTAGGGTTTAGGGCTTATAGCGTGTATGTGCGCATATAAAGGGTTTAGGGTTTAGGGCTTAGTTAGGGTTTGGGGTTCAGGGTCAAATACAGGCCAGTATTGTTGGTAGTCTGTGGGGTTTAGGCTTTCAGGGCCATTGGTGTCAAGGTTCATCCCGACACTCTGGCTTTGGTGCTTCCTCTGTCAGGATGTAGCCTCTCGACTTGTGCCGCGCGAAAGCCTGAAAGCCAAGCGCGCTCTACCTGGGACCCCATTTACCCACAGTTCTAAGGGCTATACCTACTAAAAAAAACTAAAAAAAGGGCGGGGCACTTAACTACTACTAAACCGTAGGTACAAAGGATCCCAGGTAGCTGCGACACACGCTCTCATAGGCCACAAGATCATGTTTGCCACTGGCTTCCGCAAGCTGATCAAACAGCGGGAGGACTGCGGAGCAGTTGGGGGGGGGAGAGGGAGGGTTTGGAGTTTGGGGCTCAGGGGAACTGGAGTGTCAGCCATCTTTGTGGGTCTCTCCTATTAGGCATCTTCCTGAAAGTTTCTGACACCAAGAGGCCCCCATAGTTTTGATCAACCAGGTGTTCCAGCGGTTCTCACAGCCTGGGATCTCACCCGACATAGGCGAGCTCACACCCCGACCCCGGCTGCGCGAACTCATAGGGTTCTGGGCATGAACCGTTAACACGGAGGTTTTAGGGTTTAGGGTTTTGGGCTTAGGGTTTCTCAGGGTTCATCGGGTTTTTCAGGCTTCCTAAGCTTTCAAAATTCCCAGAGACAGGCCCAGGGGAGCTTCTAGGCGGCTCTTGTGGTCTAAGGGTAGTTTCATCGTCCCTGAATCTGATCCCTTACCCTCTTTAAAGGGTTCTGATGTATGGGCCCTTGTGTTGCATAGGGTAGATAAGGGGCATATACGGGGTCCCCCTTCTGAGGGCCCATACTAAGAGACTCTGAACATACCCGAAAGACATGGGGCTTTATGAAAATACGGGACCGCCACATATACACCCGAAATGGTAGGATTCTCTTGTAATAAGGACCCCGAATAAGGTACCCCTCATTTCGGAAACCCTCCATATGGGTACTTGGAGACCTCCAGCTTCCCTTCACTTCTCGAAGTGAATCGAGCATGAGGACGCTAGGGCGTCCTCTGCAGCTGGCATCCTGGCACGCAGAGTTTCTAACACCCCTAAGTACGTGGATCTTTAGGGCTCGGGTTTAGGGTTTAGGGTTTAGGGTGCAGGGTTTAGGGTGCCCGACAAGGCCCCCTTGGTAGTAACATAGTAGTCGCCCTGATTTGGGGAAAATGCTTGTGCTCGGTCAGTATTCGGGATGTTGAGGGGATGTGCTTTGGTTGGAGTTTTGGAGTTTTTCTGGCAGGGTGTTGCCCCATGGTTAGTTCAGGCTGGAGTCAGTGACTTTTTAGGGGATCCCTTGAAGCCCGTGAGTTATTCATTTTTGCAAGGTGGTGTAGGGACTAGGGTGGAGCTCTCTCAATTGTTTTCGTGGGAGTTGCAGCCGGTGGCAGAGGTGAGTGTACGACTGAGAGTCCGGGCACCGCCTTCCATCCCACCCCATGAAAGCCTACAGAAGTGGTTGAGTAAGTAACCTTTAGCCCTTGGTGAGTTCAGAGTAGTTTAGGGTTTAGGGTTTAGGGTTCAGGGTTTAGGGTTTAAAGGGTTTGGGGTAGTACACTTCCTGTCTAAACCCACCGGTGATTCAACCTCTCTGAATGAAGGCACCTAACGGGAGTCCCAACCTGGCACCATAAACCTGAACGGCACCCGCTCAATCACTCACACACACACACACACAGAGCCAAGAATCCTGAGAACAAATACGTCACCAAAAGGTAAGTAGCAAGTTCATGTCAGTTCCATACTAAGAATAGTACAATACTCATGCGAAGCATGTTGTTATGACCTCTAAGGATAAGGATACAGTCCAACTTGCCATCCTGTTCAGTTTGGACCCGAACTCAAGCCTGACGCAGACAAGCGTACTGCGATTGCCAAGTTCTCGACCTCAAGCTCTCAACCTTCGACCTTAAACCCGAAAGCTTAAACCTTAAACCCGAAAGCTCTTAAACCCTAAGCATCAAACCCTCAGCCTTAAAAGCCGAAAACCCGAAAAACCCTAAAACCCCGAAAAACCTAAAGCCCTCAAAACCCTCAAACCCTCAAAACCCTAAACACCCTAACAAAAAACCCTAAAAGACCCTCAAAAAGCCCTTAAAAGCCTCAAAATCCCAATCTCCGCACACTCAGGGCCTCCGGCGGTCCCGGAGCCAAGCGTGCAGGCCCGACCTCCCCTGGGATCCCTACCCTAGGGTTTAGGGTTTAGGGTTTAGGGTTTAGGGTTTAGGGTTTAGGGTTTAGGGTTTATAGGTTCCTCAGAATGTCCCAATAGTATGGGGTCTTATTTGGGGTTCTACTTTTTGCATCCTCCCAGGGGTCTGGGTATTAGAGTATCTATCTTGGTAGCCTGATTGGTGCCCTTTTTCCATTTTTTTTGCAAGGTTGCCTGATGAAAGTAACCAACCCCCAAAAAGGGTACCTGCATTGTGATGTGGTTCCTGGGCTACCAAGGTATGCTCTGAATAGTGTTGTGGTATACTATTCTGGTACGTTGTTATAGTATGTTGTTGTAGCGTTTTATTGTCGTATGATACTATGGTGTGTTTTTGTTGTATATTGTAGCATACTATTCTAGAGACTGACAAGAAAGGCAACCCAAAAAGACAGGTCCCCAATTTAGGGTTTGTGTGCCTTGGGTTTTGCTCTTTCTGGGGCTTGGGGTTTGAGGATTGCGGGCGTGTTCGGGAGGTTTTAGGGTGGGTTTGAAACTTCTGTGAGATCAGAGCTTTCTGACATTGAAGACAGCTGTTTCATGCCAAGCTTGGACGTGTAGTTATAAATGCAGGGCGATTTCGGCGTCTCCTCTTCATGAGGTCATGGAATGGCCCCTCCAGCCCTAAACCCTAAACCCTAAACCCTAAACCCTAAACCCTAAACCCTAAACCCTAAACCCTAAACCCTAAACCCTAAACCCCCAAGCCCTAACCCTAAACCCGAAGCAGCCCGAAGACTCTTTCGAGGCCGCATCCCTTGGCCAGCGCGCGCCGCGGACCCCGCCAAAGCCGCAGCCGAAGCTTGTTGCCTGCAGTTAGGGTTGAGGGTTTAGGGCTTAGGGTTTAGGGCTTAGGGCTCAGGCCTTAGGGCTTAGGGCTCAGGGTTTAGGGTTTAGGGTTTAGGGTTTGCCCCCTTCAGGGTTCCTCAGAATGACCCAATAGTAGTCATAGGATTTTTTTTGGGTTTTGCTTTTTGGGTCCTCCCAGCGGTGTGGGTGGATAGGGTCTTAAATCGGGTGGTTTAGAGTTTGGGGCTTAGGGGTTTGCAGAGTTTCGAAGGGTAGTTGCATGGTGCCTTAATGCGGTCCCTGACCTTCTTGAAAGGGTTCTGAAGCATGGGCCCTTGGGTTTTATCGGGTATATAAGGGTACACATGTAAGGGCCCATGTTAAGGGGCCACGTTGCTGCCCTTAGAGGGGTCCAGAGAGTCGAGATGGCGGCTCTGGTGCTGTATAGGGTTTAGGTTTAGGATTTAGGGTTTTGGGTACATCTCATCCATACCAGAAGGTTGCTGCATGGGCTGCTTCATCGGGGTGACCAGAAGAGAATAGGCATGGGCAGTTCTCTAAATTGTGGGACCCGTGTTGGATCCCCCATATCAGGCACCAAAAAGGGACCCGAATTTAGAGAGCCCCCCGCACACCTCTTCCCAGACCCCTGGGAGGATCCAAAAAGGTAGAACCCCCACATGGTACCCTATACTACCATTGGGTCATTCTTGGCAACCCTTAAACCCTAAACCCTAAACCCTAAACCGTAAAACCCTAAACCCTAAACCCTAAACCCTAAACCCTAAACCCTAAACCCTAAACCCCCTAAACTCTTGTCAGGGGGGGGGATCTGGGTTCAGCTCCAGGGCAATGCCGCTCCGGCGTGGGGTGGCTGGCCGCATGCCACCGAAGGAGACAGCGGAGCTGGAGCCCATGGAGGAGATGGAGGCAGGGTTTAGGGTTTAGGGTTTAGGGTTTAGGGTTTAGGGTTTGGGGTTTTAGGGTTTTAGGGCTTTTGGGTTTTTGGGTTTTTGGGTTTTTGGGTTTTTGGGTTTTTGGGTTGTTGGGTTGTTGGGTTGTTGGGTTGTTGGGTTGTTGGGTTACTGGGTTGTTGGGTTGTTGGGTTTGGGGGTTTGGGGGTTTGGGGTTTAGGGCTTGCTTCTGAAATGACTGACTCGCTCCAAAACACCCTTGCATGAGCCTTGGGAGGATCCACAGAGTAGCTCCTCTGAAGGGTTCCTAAGATTGACCCAATACTAGTATTATAGTCCTGTTTGGGGGCTTTACTTTTGGATCCTCCCAGGGGTCTGGGTCAACCCTGCTTCCCAAACCTCCCGAAATGCTGGGGCTTGGGGAAAGAGTTATATGGGTTGGTGTCGGTGTCTCTTTATGTAGGGGCATAGATTCCGCCCCCCCCCCCCCCCCCCCCCCTAAAAAATGAAAATACAACAAATAACAATATATATATATATATATATATACATATATATATATATATCACTTATCAGAATGTCGGGGGAATCTTGGTTCAGGCTCGGGATAAAGGGAACCTTGATAGAAGCCTCTTGGGGCTCGGAAGCTGCTTTCGAAGGAGTTGCTTTCGCATCGCAGCTTTGAGCGTCGGAGCGGAAGAAGCCAGAATTGGGCTCGTGCACGTCAACTTGAAGAAGTAGATCTGCTGTTTTCTTCTCATGCCGAGACAACCCCTTTTTGAGCCCACAGAATCCCAAAATCGTCAGGCGTCCCAGGCCCTAAAAACCCGAAGCCAGACGACCAAACGATGCTAACCTTGGAAGCCTTTCCTCCTCGCTGCAGGAGGTGGCTTGCGAGCCCTTAGAGCCTGAGGAGGTTGCCCGGCGCAACAGTAGGGATGTGGGTTTGGGACATAGCGTGTCGAGGCCGAGGGGTTTATCATGGATTCCCCCACTACCCCCCTCTATACCACACCCTTCCGGGTTGCCCTTCAAAATTAAGGCTATTTAGGAATTTAGGGAGAATTAAGCCTAATTAAACTTATTTAAGGGGGAACCTACAGGGGTAGTATAGAGGGGTGGTGGTAGGTTGTGTGGGCTAGGGCTTTGGCTTTGGCTTTACAGCTCCTGAACGATCCTCGTCTATGGATGGCCATAAACCGGAAACCCTTGCGAAGTTTGTCCGCCCGTCACGCGCACCCACGAAGGATGTCCAGATGAATCGGCTGTGGCAGGTGGGCGTTGGGAAGGTGTTTGCGGACGAGGTTCCTGGATTAAGGGTTTTAAAGTGCACACATATGTACACATGCACAAAAGCCTTGCAACGAGCGGTTTGAAGAAGAATTTCTGTGACTCCAGACAAGAAACACAAGAGTATCGAAAAACCTACTGGGAGGTTCATGGAAGACTTGGAGGTTGAGCCGACCCCTAAACCCTAAACCCCCGACCCTCAACCCTGAACCCTAAACCCTAAACCCTAAACCCCAAACCCTAAACCCTAAACCCTTCCGGAAGGACCTGTGCCACAAAGAGGCTCCTGAGGCTGCGGACGAGGCCCATGTGCCAACCGAAGTCCAGGTTGTTGGTTTAGCCATTTTAGGCCAGGGTAGTAGGGTTTGGGGTTTGGGGTTAGGGTTTAGGGTTTAGGGTTTTAGGGTTTTAGGGTTTTAGGGTTTTAGGGTTTAGGGTTTACGGTTTAGGGTTTAGGGCGGAAGCATACTATGCAAGTGCGACTTCAGGCGTTTCAGCTCGAGGTTCGCAGCAGCTATCCCAAAACCACTGGCATCACAACCCTAAACCCTAAACCCTAAACCCTAAGCCCTAAGCCCTAAACCCTAAACCCTAAGCCTCAGAACCTCTGCGCAGAGGCTCCAGCAGACCACGCCTGGGGCCCAGAGGATGAGGAGGCCCAGGGGAGCAGGGCATGGTGGGGCACATTAAACCTAAACCCTAAACCCTAAACCCTAAACCCTAAACCCTAAACCCTAAACCCTAAACCCTAAACCCTAAACCAGCTCCTACAAACGCCCTGAAGAGGCTCCGGCAGACGAAGCTTGGGGCCATGACGCGCCCGACGAAGCTTGGGGCAACAGCACGGCATACGAAGCCCATGACGAGGCCAGTAGCTGCCACTTTTGTTTTATAGTGCTCTTCCCCCCGCCTGAAGATAGACCTGGTAGGAAGGATGGTGGGAGGGGCTCCAGAAGAGCGTAAATACTTGTAAGGGCTGAGGTGGGGCTTTCCGTGGAGTGAGAAGGAGTACGTGCAGTTCCTAGACCTGAGAGACCTCGTCACCGCCTTCTTGAAGAGGCTTCAACCGACCAAGCGTGGGGCCAACACGTGGCCGACGACCATCACGAGGCCCTGTTATGCTTGTGGCGTGTGGTGGCGTATGTAGTTAGGGTTTAGGGTTTAGGGTTTAGGGTTTAGGGCTTAGGGCTTAGGGCTTAGGGCTTAGGGTTTACAGTTTAGGGTGGGTGCGGTGTAATGTGGCGGGTGCGGTGTGCGGGTTCCTGGAGGTTCGAGCTGTAGGGCTGCGATCCTGGATCCCTCTTCCTGCCAATCCTGCGGCCATGAGCATGAGACTCTTTTGGGTTTGAGGGTTTACTTTTGGGTTTGAGGGTTTAGGCTTTAGGGTTTACCTGGACCTTCCGAGGAGCCCAAAATTTCAGTTCTTTCAAAGAAAACAGTTCTTTGATGTCCGAGAAATAAAGTTTCTACTCTCGAGTTTTTTCAGGCTTTTTGCAGAGTGAGCCATGAACTCACGCTTGGTGACGCCCTTCTTTGCCGACCGAAACGCTTTTTTTTTTCTCGGCCAACATGTGTTTTTAGTCGACCACTGCTTTGCTCAACATGGCGCGAACTTGTTCATTGAAAAAGCTGTTTTCCGCAGCAACTGAAATCTATGCTTTTCCAAACGACGACGAACATGTAGGTTCCTGGAGGGTCCAGGTAGGGCTCAGGGATGATACAGGGATATTTTTAAAAGGTTCGAGTTGCGTTCGCGAGGCTCCCGACACCGGATGGGAAGCATCCGCCGAGGCAGGGTCGGTGAAGCTCGTTCTCCTTGAAGGGTTCTAGCAAAAACTTCCTTGAACCCTTCGTTGGAGTTGGAGTCGTTCGCATGCCCTCAAGTCCCAAGCTTTCCAACCTCGGCTCCCCTCTAAACCAGGACTTGGCTGCGGAGCTTGAGGAGGAAGTTGCCGAGGCTGCTCTAAACCCTAAACCCTAAACCCTAAACCCTAAACCCTAAACCCTAAACCCTAAGAATTTGCTGAGGGCCTTCATGTGCCCAGGACTTGCGGGAGGGAATAGGGGCCCGACATCATGCCCTTCTGCAGGTTAAGGTGCGCATTCCCTATACAACGAGGGCCCTACACGGCTGACGGATGAAGAGCACGATCTGCTTCGTTCTCATACTGAGGACGCCCTAAACTCACCCGAAACCCTAAACTCTAAACCCATAGCCCCTAATATGGGGTTTTGCGAAAATCAGCGACCCCTAAAATAGTTCCCCAGAGTAGGATTCCCTTGTAATCAGGACCCCAATAAGGTACCCTACTTTCATAAACCCCCATATGGTAGCCCTAAACCCTAACCCTAAACTCTGAACCCACCCCGAACCCTAAACCTCTGAACCCCAAAGAAGACTGCGAAAGGATCCGGAACTTGGTCGTCGCTTCGCCGCCGCCATGAAGGAGGTCTACCGGGACGAGGCCCAGGCTCGCATTTAAGGTTTCCTTTTTGGGGTTTAGGGTTTAGGGTTTTAGGGTTTAGGGTTTAGGGCTTAAGGATTCCAAAAAGATGTCGGCTCATGTACCGGTTTGGGAGTCAGAGTTCAGTAAGCTTTTGGGAGCTTGGGCGATGGCTATGCCTTGGCTGGGTCCATAAAGGTTTGGGGTTCAGGGTCCAGTGGGCCCTTGATTAACTTTCAGAGGGTGTTCCAAGCCTCCCCCCAAAAAAAGAGTGCCTCTCAAAGAAACCTAAGACATAAAGTCGTGGGCAACTGGGGTCGCCCCCTCTAAGGAGTCCAATGATACTTAGGGCTCCGGATGTCACGGGGGCTTAAGGCTTATCAGGCCCAGGGTAAGACCACTGGCGCTGCCTAAACCCTAGACCCCAAACCCGACACTAAACGCGCGAAGCCTTCACGCAGCTCAAGCCCTCGACTCGGAACACCTAATCTAGGGGTCGGAATAGTTGCGAACAGTATTATAGTTCTACTCTAATAACCCCCAAAACCCAATTCGAATTCTTAAGGCCCCTATATGTTACACCTCCTAAACCCTCAGCCCGGAGAAAGCGGCCTTCTGGCTTTTGACTTCTCGGGGCTGCCGGTCTGGCGGAGTTTGCAGGTTCAGACGTTTAGGGCTTCCAACATCCAATCGGAGCTTTAGGATGCTACAGGTTCCCAGTTCCTTTAGGGTTTCGGGTTTAGGGTTTAGGGTTCAGGGTGTAGGGTTTAGGGTTTAGGGTTTAGGGTTTAGGGTTTAGGTATATGGGAGCTTGTGCTGCTTGAGGGCTTCGAAGGCCCGTTGACCCCTCTAAGCAGGCTGAGGACGAAGAGGAGATCGAGATTCCAGCGAAGGCGTTTAGGGTCTAGGGTCTAGGGTCTAGGGTCTAGGGTCTAGGGTCTAGGGTTTAGGGTTTAGGGTTTAGGGTTTAGGGTTTAGGGTTTAGGGTTTAGGGTTTAGGGTTTAGGGTTTAGGGTTTGCCAGGTTTCGGATGTTCAGAGGGGCTGCTGGCACTTCGAGCCTTCTAGCGTTCATTCAGGGTTTAGGGCTTAGAGGGTTCCAGGGCCCAGAGCAGGCCCCTATTTCCACTTTTGTTTTAGGGATTTTCGGGTCTCTTAACACACACTCTTTAAACCCAAAAAAAGTGCACCCTTCTTATGCCTTGGTTGCTCTTGGGTCTAGGGCTTGTTCTCAGAAGATCGAGCCGAGCTTCTTTGTTGCAAGCTGAACTCTTCTCTAAAACTAGATGTTGGGACCCTAAACCCTAAACCCTAAACCCTAAACCCTAAACCCTAAACCCTAAACCCTAAACCCTAAACCCTAAACCCTAAACCCTAAACTCCTAAACTCCTAAACCCTGAACCCTGAACCCTAAACCCTAAACTAAACCCTAAACCCTAAACCGTTTTGGGGCAAGTCCGGGGTCTGCTGGCAACCTGGAGCAAGACGGCAAGAGTGGCACGCAAAGCCAAGGGTCGGCCTTGCTCTTAGGGTTACGATTCGAGGGCTACAGGCGTCAGGGATTGTAGGTTGGGATGTTCCCCCTTATCCTACCAGTCCTCAATAGGGGGCTACTATAATCCGTATGAAGGACTGTTAGTACAAGGGGGAACATCCCAAAGTATAGGGTGGTAGCGTAAGAAACCCCAACAGCTCTAGCAGACCAAGGGCTGCTGCGTGCCAGAAGCAGGGAAGCAGACGAATCAGAGAGGCCCCATCAGGTCTTAAGGCTTACTCGGGCTTGCTGATATATTGCAAGGAATTTCTAGGATGTATTACAGAACAACTATTGAGTTTACTGTGACATTTGGGGGGGGGGGGGGGGGAACCCATAACCGTAAGCCAAAAAAACAGAAAACGGAGCCCTTTTCTGAGGGTTGAGTTTTAGCTTAGGAACCCCAAGCCTGCTTTCTGTAGGTTCTTACTGTTCGGCGCGTTAATAGGGGCCCCCTTTGGCCGGGCGATTTAGGCACCCTGACTGTTTGCGGGCGCAGACCAATCCGGCATTTTTGCTCAAGGGTTTAGGGTTTGTTCTGAAGCCATATAAAAAATGTCTTGATCATTCCGGCAAACGGGTGGTCCAGGAGCCAACCCAATCTCGAATAGTGGGCACTGGTCGGGACCCGCTCAAATGCCCTGGCCCCGGACCCTGGATATCGAAAAATCATATGGGCCCGTTGCAAATGCACATAAGCTCACCCCCTTTTTTTGAACATCATATGGTTTAACTTCATGTAAGCTCATCCCGTTTGCAGACCCTTTAACAAATTCATAAACTCATGCTTTTTAAAATCATTTGGATCCCTTTAAAAACCCTCATTGTGGCCAGGTCCCGATCTCAACTCCTCCCGCCAGAGCAAGGCCTTTTTCGGCCTTCGGAGCACAGGCGAGCGGAGGTTGTTGGAGTTTTTCCCCAAACAGTGCTTGCACAATGGGGTTCTTACGCTCAGAGTAAAGGAATTGGTTGCCGACCGCAACGGCGCGCGCAGCGGTGGGGCGGGGCCTTCGTTTCGACGCTCCCGCTGTGGTTTGTCGCGAATTCCGTTACGTTTCGATGCTCCCGCTGTGGTTTCGCGCGAATTCCGTTGCATTTCGATGCTCCCGCTGCGGTTTCGTGCGAATTCCGGCCTCTCGTGGCCTCTTCAGGCCTCTTCTGGCGGGGCCACTTAGGTTGCCGACCGCAACGGCGCACGCGGTGGGGCGGGGCCTTGGTTTCGACGCTCCCGCTGTGGTTTCGCGCGAATTCCGTTGCGTTTCGATGCTCCCGCTGTGGTTTCGCGCGAATTCCGTTGCATTTCGATGCTCCCGCTGTGGTTTCGCGCGGATCTCCTCGGCCGTCTTCTGCAGAAAGGACTTGCCACCATCAAGACTTGTGGCGTAGTTACTCCAGGAGGGCATCGCATCTTGTTTTCTTCCGCCGTCGCAATATGAAACGAGCTTAACCTTGCACAAGAGTAGCAGCTTGTGTGAACACAGGCCCGAATTAAAAACAACACCAGGACATTCCCCTGGTTCTCATGACCATACTTCCTGAACCCTGAACCCTGAACCCTTAAACCCTAAACCCTAAACTCTAAACCCCTAAGTTAGGAAAGTATTCTGGGAACCTAGACGAACCCGCCCCCCCCCTCCCCCCCCCCCAAAGCTGTTGGCCTGCCAGACACCGCAGATGGTTCCGCCGCGCCACGCAGCAGCCTCTCCGGGTGCCAGGTGGAGTGTTTAGGGTTTGGGGTTTGGGGTTTAGGGTCTAGGGTTTAGGGTTTATGAGGTTTAGGGTTTAGGATTTAGGGTTAGGTTACTCAGTGCACCCGCTCTTTCTACCAAGGTTCAGGTTCCCAGAAAAACCCATTTAAGAACAATGACTTCCCCTGTTGTTCCTATAGGTTACTGGGGGAATGCCGGCAGTCGGGGTGCTGGAGCCCGGCTTGGGCCACATCGGGTCTCAGGCATGACTTGAGGAAGCCGTACAGCTACGATCCGCGAAAGGTTGTTTCCTCCAAGGTAGTTGCGATTGGAAGGATGTAGCTATGTAGATTCCCAGAGCACCGCGGGGCGCCCGGCGCCTCATACAATCTGCCCAAACCTTGAAGAAGCTTTTGACTACCAGACCTAAACCCTAAACCCTAAAGCCGTTTTGACCCCACTCCAGGACGGCGCGACCGCCCCACAACCCGCCTCCGGCAAGGCTGTTGCAAGGCCCGGGTCCTCCTATGCCGATTTTTGAGGGTTTGTATAGGGTTTGTAGGGTTTGGGGTTTAGGGTTTAGGGCTTAGGGTGTTGTATCGATGAAGCTTGTGTTGTAAATCCACACCATCAAGCAGTGTGACACCCGAGCGCACAGTGCTCAAGCACGAGGCATCTGCAGCCCAGCTTGTCGCGGACCACGTTGCAGATGAACGGCACAACTCACACCTGCGCGCTCTCGCAGTCCGCGCTCGGACAATGATACTTGGGCAAAGGAGACGCTCACCACGCTCATCCCCCACTCTCACACACCACACTCTTGCAGCCACGCACACGCTCGCACACGCACGCACGTACGCGCACGCACACGTACGCGCACGCACCCATGCGCGACGCGCGTGCGCCACGCGCGTGCGCACGCGCGCTCGCGCCCGCGCACAAAGTCAACCCACACGCACGCGCACGCACACACACACACACACACACACACACACACACACACACACACACACACACACACACACACACACACACACACACACACACACACACACACACACACACACACACACACGCATACACACACGCATACACACATACACACATACACACATACGTACGATACACACACACACACATGCACACACATGAACACACATGCACACACATACACATATGCACATGCACACTCACACACATGCACACACACACACACATGCACCTGCAGACACGCACACACCCACACATACACACACACACACAGACACAAAGACACACACACACACACACACACACACACACACACACACCCGCACGCACGCACGCACGCACGCACGGCACGCCGCACGCACGCACGCACGCACGCACGCCGCACGCACGCACGCACGGCACGCACACAGCACCCACGCACGCACGCACGCACGCACGCACGCACACGCACACGCAACACACACACACACACAACACACAACACACAAAAACAAACCACCACACCAACACACACACACACACACACACACACACACACACACACACACACACAACACACACACCACCACCACACCACACACACACAACACACACACACACACACACAAACACACACACACGCGCGCACACCACACACACACACACACACACACACACACACACACACACACACACACACCCACTACACACACACACACACACACACACACACGCGCACACGCGCGCACGCACGCACGCGCGCACGCACGCACGCGCACACACACACACACACACACACACACACACACACACACACACACACACACACACACACACACACACACACACACACACACACACCCGCACACGCGCACACGCCCACACGCGCACACGCGCACACGCGCACACGCGCACACGCGCACACGAGCACACGCGCACACGCGCACACGCGCACACGCACACATTCGCACACGCACACACGCGCACACGCACACACGCGCACACGCACAAACACAAACACAAACACAAATACAAACACAAACACAAACACAAACTCAAACACAAACACAAACACAAACAGACACGCGCACGCACACGCACACGCGCACGCACACCAGGACGGGCTGTTCGATCGTATATATACAGCCGGTCTGCTTTCGCAGAGGGCTATACAACCGCTTGTGTTTATGAGGCCGGACACGACACCAAAAACCCATCACGAAAACACCAACGTCAGAGGAAACCGGAGGGTTAGTGGGCTTAATCCCCGAGACCGTCTACTGTCGCCTTCGATCGAGCCAAATACTCTATAGGAGGCAGTGGAGCCGAACTAGTCAGAACATACATGGGGTGTGACTGGGGTTAACGGCTTATAAGTTGAGGGTCTTCCGGGAATTCCGGGAATAGCCTCTGGCAATCGAGTTTCTTTTGCTGCCGCGGTCAACGGTCCACGCGGTGGCGTATGCCCATTTGCAGGATGTACTTTACAAGTACATGCCAGGACATGAAGTTCGGGTTTGATGCTAGGGCTAGTGCTTTGCACCTCCGAACCATGTCCTCACCCATATAGTTTGCCTGAAACCTTGGGTTCAGGTACGCCCGACTCGCGAAATCGTATATGCAGTGCTCGAGCATATGTTGCTTCGGGCGCACCTTCCACCGCAAGGCATGTGCCTCGATTGCCTGGTTTGCCAGGCGATCGTAACAGCAGCGGTAAAGAAAGTATCCTTGGCGCAGTTTCTCGCAGCCAGGATCATCGAGATAACGGCCGTATGCCAGCATCGTTTCCTCCATCTGGGCGAGCCCAGAGCAAACTCCATGCATCAGCCTCAGGTCAATAAACCCCAAATGGTTCCTTTTTTACAACTTCAGGGGATATACTTAAAGTTTATAGGGACCAAAAAAAGAAACCAAGCCGAACCAGGACAAGCTATTCCACCCCAAAACCACTGTAAAAAAAGGCCCTTTTTGGGGTTGATTTATGGGAATTATCAGGCCGAATAAGCCCTTCCTGGAAAACATCTGCTCGCTAAGGCTTATAGTTGTGGGGATCGGGTTTAGGGTCTATATGGGGTTGCAATATCTCAAGCCCCAAGCCCTAATCTCTATTTTCAACCCTATAAACAGAATTTAATTTGCTGACTCCGAAACCCTATGCCAAAAGGGTTTCAACAATTTGTTGCTTGCTTCCGGGAATCTGGAAGCTGGTGTTTGCTGCCCACTCGGCTTCGGCCAGAACGGCCGTCAGCAAAGCCCGCAACCAGAAAACTATGTAGCGGGATGCCGTAGCGCTGACATACTTTTGTGACAAACTTGGGTACGCTGAAGCTGCAACCAAAGCCTCCCTAGTAAATGCCTTGTGCTCTGCCCGGTCTGGAACTTGAGCTTCTCGACAGAATTGGTCGTAACTTGACCATGCCCCAGCCAAACGTTCATCTCGCGAAGAGCCACTCCACACAGAGCATTCTGGATCCGTTAGGTCCAGCAACACAGAGGCCAGGGTATCGATGATGATCGCCAAATGCACCATATGCATGTAGTCTGGCAGAATTCCTCATGACGGACTATCATACTGCATGAACACGCACGCAGCAACAAAATGAAGTTCAGTAATGCTGGCAAGACTCTCCAGGGTGCATAGTTGCCATCCAGCAAGCTGAAGGGCTGCGGTCCATGAATGGAAATGAAATCAGCAGATGGTGTCAGCCTGACTGTTTTAGAGAAAGGGTCTATATAGGGATAAGTTTAGGGCTTACGGTGTTTCAGGGTTTAGGGTTTATACGTTTAGGGCTTATTTTCATGATTCTTGGGTTAAGGTTTTTGGCCACGTGTCAATTCCTAATGGCTGCAGCAGCTGCTGGGGGCATGCAAGGGGCGTGCGCCGATGCAGAGCCTGCTGGCCGAAATTGGTGTAGAGCATGTCGGGGTCATTGGGCTCAGGATCGCCTTCTTCGGGGTTCACCAAACACCATTGGATCGCCTCTCGCGCGCAAGGCTTTAGTGCTAGATTCTACGACCCATGCGTCCCCGTACCCGCGCCTCGCAATAGTGACACACCATCTTGCGATTGTAGCTGCCTATAGAACCACAACTGTCAGCGTACTGAGAGTACTGAGCATGATCCTTGTGTACTGCCAATAGCTGAATAAAATAAGGATCTGGCGAACCAGTCCAAAGCACTTCGTGACAAATTCTAGATCCATTTGAAAGCCATCAAGCACTGCTCGGAAAGGTCCACAGATCCGCTTGCCGGCCAGCGATCTTCGATGGGCATCTGTGGCAGCAGTAAATTGATCTCCATTGTGGTTGCAGCTAGGATAGCAGCCACTGCCTGGTAACACGATTGTACCCGAACCTTGAAAACCCTAAACCCAGAAATCTCAAAAAACTGCAAGAGATGTATTTTGCTTCCCGTGGAGCTATATACAGTAGTCCAAAAGGCCCATGACGTCCAACGACCACGCCAGAACTTCCATGATCATTTTTCGGGCTTCGTCCGTGCATTTCCCAGACATACAGCTCAGCCTGGCAGAGTTCGAATAAGCTTGGGGACACGTGCTGGGTTTGTGGAAAATTCGGGTTCATTGCAGGCGAGTTTCAGGAATCGGGTGTCCAAGCATGAAGACGATTCTCCCAGCACAGATTGCAAGATAAAAATCTCATAATCTTGGGATCCTCGGCTGCTCTGCCACACATTCTTGTAGTTCTAAATCCTGTTGAGATGGTTTCGGGTTTAGGGTTTATATAGGGTTTATAGGGCTTATGTGCAGTGTAGGCTGCGATGGGACTCGGCCCCATCTCCATACAACCGCACAGGCACGATATTGTCGCGATCACCGAGCGCCTTAGCAGCAACCATATATGGGTCACAGCTGTAGGGTTTAGGGTTTAGGATTTATAAACCCTAAACCCTAAACCCTAAACCTTAACCCCCAAACCCTAAACCCTAAACCCTAAACCCTAAACCCTAAACCCTAAACCCTAAACCCTTTTAGGTTTAGGATTTAGGGTTTATAGGGGTGTTTTTGGCGTAAGCGACAGCCAGCAGCTGGATGATTGTTCCACCAATCGGGCAATCTCTTGCGCATATGCTTGCAATACGTAGCAAGGTCCTGGGTCCCATGCAGGCACTAATGTTTGACAACTTGGGTGTGTTAGGGTTTACAAGTTCTTCTTGGGCTTACGGTTTCGATCGAGCGCTTCCAAGGATCTTCAGGCCAGCCAAACAATTTGTGAAACAAGTTGGGGTCATAGGTCCAGATTGCCCCCACAATTTCGTGCGGCAGAAGCATGAACTGGTCTTGCCAACCTTTCTTTGCTGGTCCATGGGCATCAGGGTTCTCCTTGCGAGTCGTAGCAGCTCGATCATCATGCAACTCTGTCGGAAAGCAAATAGGACCTATTTTTCTGCAAGACGCCCATGGAACTCGGATCTTGTACACTTGAGGCAACACGTGTCCTTAGCACATAAGCCACATGTTGAAGCAGCACAGCAACCAACCGTGAAGCAGAAATAGATCTCATGAGGCCAAGCTTCGCCAGGGTTGATCTTGCATCCATGCAGCAACCACACCAATCGAGCCCCATGAACTTTCTTTGGATTTCAGGCGGACAGCCAGGTCCAGCAAATCTCTCCTTAAGTTGGTCTTCATATCTTTACAACGGATCATTACATATGATTTAGGTTTAGGGTTTATGGTTTATAGGGTTTAGGGTTTATAGGGTTATAGGTGTTATAGGGTTTAAGGTTTGGGGTATATTTAGGGTTTAAGGCTTGGGGTGTAGGGTTTAGGGTCTAATTAGGGTTTAGGGTTTAGTGTCGTTGTAAGCCCCATGAAACCGCCGAGGCTCGGGACCAAGATGCGCGGCAGCGACAACAGGCGAACTGAGCGATTCCAGGCTGCAATCATGCATGCCTATAGAGTACTCAAAAACCAAAGCTTCAAAAAGTTTGTGTCACGTAGGCGTCTGGCGCAAAGCATGTTTCAGCTTGTTCGATGCCACCTGCACGCAATGCATGCATACTGGAGGCCTATACTGCACGTCTGGTTGTCCCCGGCACTGCCCCCAAGCCTCCCCTGTCGACATCATACTCAGGATATCCTGGATACTCTGCTGGATGTACTCCGTGATCCATGGTGCTGGCGAACCCGCATCGGATGCCATGCGCAGGTCGATCCACCAGCTGAAATTAAGGTTCCGGGGTTCAGGGGCAGGCTGCTTCAGAGAAGCAACTTTTGGTTTGAGAAAGGGGTCGATTGGCTTAAGGTGGACTACGGGGGTATCTATAGTGAATCAGTTTTCAATTCTTGAGTCTTGTTAAAATGTTTTGCATGGGTACATATGGAGCTCGGGCCGGGCGCCTTCAGGTTCTGAGCTTGCCTCGTGGTACGCAGGATGTATGTACAACTTACAAAGAATCTACGCATGGACTCAACCTGTACTTTTGCACCCCGGGCCATTGCAGGCATCGTGCGCCCTGCTCGGATCAGTCGGTGTCAGGGCGTGTTGAAACAGGTCTTCCCAGGCCAATTGCGAATCAAAATGAAAGATAGCTTTTACGATTTCAAGAACTGGCCTGCAGGCGCGACCATACCCCAGCGCACGTGTGTTTCGATGTAAATTCTACCACATGTGCTCCCCACGCTGTACATGTACAGGATCACTGATTCACCCGTCTCTTCTTGGGGGCAGGTGCTTCGCTTGACCCCTCGTACTCCTCATCCTCCATCCATGATCCATCATCCCCCCATGGCTCTTCCGTGTCTTCCTCCTCCTCCTCCTCCGGCTCCTCATGATGATCATCCTTCTTCTTCTTCGCTGCCTTTTCCGCTTCCTTCTTCTTCTCCTCTTTCTCGTGCTTGCGCTTCTCTGCAGCAAGTCCTTAAATTGCGAAAGTACTTTTTGGGGTTTGCAATGTGCAGGTTGCGAGGACCGAACTGAACATGTCGAAACCCCCCCCCCCCCCCCCCCCCCCTCCCCCCCCCCCCCCCCCCCCCCCCACCCCCCCCCCACCCCCCCCCCCCCCCACCCCCCCCCCCCCCCACCCCCCCCCCCAAACATGGTAATGCTGTCTAGCTTCTGCGCTCGTGTGAGAGCACGATGCCCTCCGCGTGAGTCACCTCATCTTGATATTCCTGCAGAGCAACATAACGCAAGTGGCCCAAATCCTGCATGAACCAGCGAACGACGCAGTCCTTCAAACTGTTCCTGTGCGTGTCCAGAACCGCAGTGCAATCAGCAATGGGCTTTTTGTCTGTGAAGATCATCTTGTCGAGCCTGGGTGATCGGGCAACAAAGGACATGCAGAAACAAAAACGCTAAAGAAGAAGATAGAAAAAAACGAAAGATGTGCATGGTACACTGCGCTTGACTATAAATGCTGCTTGCGGGCTGACTCTCGATCCGCGTGGCCTCGTCCTTCACCTTCTGTAGCATCTTGATAGTGGCCTGAGGACAGAATGGCAAAAAGATGCCACAAGCCTGAAGATCTACTAAGACACCACTATACACACGCTGTTTCCTTTGCTCTCACCTCCTGGTTCTTGATTCCGGGGTCTGCAATGTTGACGGCAGCCATCTTGGCCTTCTGTATCAAACTTCGGACCCTGAGTTGAGCGGTGTGTAGGCATTAAGGGTTTGGGGTCTCTAGGGTCTATAGGGTTTAGGGTTTAAGGGTTAAGGGTTAAGGGGTAAGGGTCAAGGGTTTAGGGTTTAGGATTTAGGGTTATAGCAACGCTGCGAGCACGACTATAAGTGCAGGCGAAGCTTCGCGCCCAAATCTCGAAAGAAATCCTTCTTCTGCTTCTCTTCCACACTGAGCTCCCTTTTCCCCTTGCCTTCACCTTTAGGACTACCCTTGCGTGCGGCGCCTCGCTCCGGGGCATCTGCTAATTGCATGTCGGCACACCGCTCGGTCAGAGTCTCAACCAAGGCTGCGCGAGCGGCTTTGCTTCTGGGCACCGATGCTGTTGCCCTGGTCCTGGTGCCGACCTCCTTGAGGTTTGCACCTCGGTTGCACACATGATCATGGAGGTGAATTCTTTTGGAGCGAACGTCTGCTCCAATATATATGAAACACAGGCACTGACATCTTCGAAGTTCTCCAGCACTCGGTAGATTCTCATTTCGGGATTCGTAGGGTCTTGTGGATGCGCGGTGCCAGCTTGTTCTTAGCACACGCAGGCCGAAAGAACCGACACGCACACCAAAGAAGACTTGAATTGCATGGGTCCTTAAAAGGCCTAAGTGTTCTAGCTGAGCAGCTTGCCACCACCTGCTCTTCCAAGAACTTTTTTTGCTCCGGCGATTTGTACTCCGCCTTGAGGAAGCATAATGGTTTAGACACCCATTTCTTCTTCTTCTTCTCCTGGTCCTTCCTTAGCACACGGGGATACCAGTACAGACCCACACCGATCAAATATAGGTATAGCCTCGATCGAAAGTCGTATGAAAACAAGCGTCTCCTGGTACCATGATTCGACTTCTATCGCGGTCATATCTCTGTCGGTAATGAACGCCTGCAGCATTTGGAACCTTAGCATTTTGCTTATACGGTTACATGTAACCGTGCAGACACGCACTCGGGCAATGTACTTTGACGCGCTAGGGGCAGGACTTGGCCACAGGGCAGGTGGTCTTCTTGTACTTCTCCAAGAGCCCAGGCTTCAGTCCTGTTAGGGTTTAGGGTTTAGGGTTTAGGGTTTAGGGTTTAGGGTTTAGGGTTTAGGGTTTAGGGTTTAGGGTTTAGGGTTATAGGTTATAGGGTTTAGGGTTTACGGTTTATGGGTTTATAGGGTTTATAGGGTTTATAAGGGTTTAGGGTTTAGGGTTTAGGGTTTAAATCATGCTTCGATGACCGACGTTCAAAATCATGAGCCTGCGGGCGCATTGAACCGGCGCCGCATGCTTTCGTTGCATCTCTTTCGGATGTTGAGATCCAACTCAGAAGGGTGGCTCATGCTCTGGATGTCGCGCACCTCCTCCGGGGTGAGGCCCCGGACCCCCTTAGCGTCACCATTTCGTTGTGTATGCTTGGATGCTGAACATATCTGGCAGCGTGACGTTACGATGCAATTATGCAATTATTGGGCCATGTCACAGGTATCTTGCCACCCTTTCCCAGGCCAGGCATCGCGACCTCTCCACAGCCGTCAGACATGGCTCCCACTGACATAGATGTTGGATGGCGCAGGAGGGTCGGCTTGTCCAACCTGCAAGGAAAACTGTTGCTATCACATGTTTGTTCTGCAAGGAGTGTGCCAGGTGCAGGCTAGAGGCGGGGTCATGCTGGCCTCTCCATGATGCGGATGCGGGGAGGGTGTGCCTGCAGCACACAGCACGTCGCCCAAAATCATCACCCAAAAATCGTACATAAAAAAAGGCTCTTGACCTATGGGTGCAGAAAAATCTCACCTCTAGACCAGTCGCTTGGGACAGTGCTGACGGTCCCATCACTCCCAATCGACACTTTCTGGTCGGCCCAGGATAGCTTGCGCCTCACAAGGGGCGTGGACATTGGGCCACCGTCGCTGGACGGTGACGCGCTGTCACCTGAGCCTTTGCCACTTCCCTCAACCACATTGCCCTTGCCCTTGGACTGGTCGCCCTTCGCCGCAACCTTGTCCTTCGCTGCGTGCTCATTGGACTGGGACTCACCTTTGGGGCCCTTGGAATTGCCCTTTTGAAATTTGCGTGCAGGCTGCTCATCGGTTGCTTCGGCCTCGTCGACAGCATCCTTCCTGTCGCGTTGCTTGACACTCTCATGGCCCTTCCCCTCGATCGAGACCTTGCCCTTGCTTTTGCACTTCCCCTTGACATCCTTCAAGTCCTCACCGGCGCCCTTGCTGTTGGACTCAGACTTGCCTTTCTGCTTGCCCTTCACCGCGTCCTCGTTGGAGCCTTTGCCCGTGGACTCAGACTTGCCTTTCTGCTTGCCCTTCGCCACATCCTCATCGGAGCCTTTGCCCTTGGACTCAGACTTGCCTTTCTGCTTGCCCTTCGCCACATCCTCATCGGAGCCTTTGCCCTTGGACACAGACTTGCCTTTCTGCTTGCCCTTCGCCACATCCTCATCGGAGCCTTTGCCCTTGGACTCAGACTTGCCTTTCTGCTTGCCCTTCGCCACATCCTCATCGGAGCCTTTGCCCTTGGACTCAGACTTGCCTTTCTGCTTGCCCTTCGCCACATCCTCATCGGAGCCTTTGCCCTTGGACACAGACTTGCCTTTCTGCTTGCCCTTCGCCACATCCTCATCGGAGCCTTTGCCCTTGGACTCAGACTTGCCTTTCTGCTTGCCCTTCGCCACATCCTCATCGGAGTCTTTGCCCTTGGACTTGCCCTTCTGCTTGCCCTTCGCCACATCCTCATCGGAGCCTTTGCCCTTGGACTTAGACTTGCCTTTTTGGTTGCCCTTCGCCACATTCCCATCGGAGCCTTTGCCCTTGGACTCAGACTTGTTTTTTGCCTTTCCCTTCGCCACAGCCTCATCGGAGCCGCCTTTGCCCTTGGACTTGTTCTTACCTTTCCTGACATTGCCCTTGCCGGTGTCGGTAACCTCGCGAAGAAAAGCAATTGATGGAAAGCGCATCGAGTAGCATGCCCAATAACATTGAATTTCAGGGTTTAGGGTTCAGGGTTCAGGGTTCAGGGTTTAGGGTTTAGGGTTTAGGGTTTATAATAGGGTTTAGGGTTTAGGGTTCGAGCACTGTATAATGACACGCAACCTGAAAGTCGGCATCCGAATACAATCCATCCCGTCCGTGTAGCGGTGGCAGTTCCTTTTCCGAGGAACCCATATATGTCCAAGAGTTTCCTGGGCCTGTGTGTTCATAGACCGCCGATGATCCATGGTGGGATCCATCGGCACTGGGAGACGCGCGTTTCCCCATTGTGAGACAAAATGTAAAGCTTTTTCAACCAAAATGGTCTAGACCTGCGCACCAGCGAACAAGCATGCACAGCATCTATACGCAGCTGATCATCTCTCGATCGCGTCACGCTCGTGTAGATTCATGGATACAGGTACACGCAGATACACGGTACACGGTGCCATATAAAGCCGATTACACGCAGATACACGCAGATACACGCTCCACTTTTTTGGTTGCGGCACGGCACGCAATCGCATCCCCCATTGCACTCGAAAGAAAAGTGCAGACCCCCTAAACAGGGCCTAATAGGCTAACGGAAGACACTTTCCAGACCACTATCGTCAGAGTCTTCACCAATGTCTTCGAATCTGAGGTCGCTATCCGGCGTCACCTGCCGGCTTTGGAAAGCAGCCAGATGTTCACGAAGGAGCTGGCCAATCTGGGAAAGCAACTTTGCAAAGCTATCGGTTGATCCCAGTTGATGCAGACATGCAACACACGGGGCACTGCAAGAGTCTTTTGATCGCAGCTAAGCCACCACGAGTCCAAGAGAACCAGTATACTTCTCTGTGCTCTTCAAAGATGTAGAACCAGTCTGGGCACGCAGTCGCTGGAAGCACAGCCCTCAACCTAAATGAAGCCTAAACCCAATAGATCGCGCACCAACCATGCAGGACACCTGTCGGGGGCGCTGAGGGCTCGACGCTGCGTGGATTTCCAGCTGCATCGAAGGTGCGAACATAAGTCTTGATCTTCAGGAAGGATTTGATTTTCTTGATCTGTTGCCTGCCAGAAGCCCCGGCAGTCCAGCCAAGCCAGAACATGTATGTGGTGCAAGCATGTCCTTCGTCGCTTTGATAGCCGCTGCGGGATATTCCTGATCCACTTTGCTGTTCCCCACAAAGTAACCTGGGAAGGATTTCTAGCGGGCTGCTCGAGCAGAAGGGTTCGACTATTTGCATGCACGGGCAAGGATCGATGGGGATTCCCCGGGAACACTTCAGGGTCGACAGTTTTGGTTGGCTTTATATGGGTTCACTACGTACAACGGTTGGCAATCTAATTGCTGCCGCATGCTAACAAGCAACCAGTTTCTCCGTGTTGGCTCCCAGGCCACCCAGGTAGATGTTCACCCCAATAGCACCGTGTCTCCGCAATGTCGCCTTGAGCAAAGCAATCGTTTAGGGTTTAGGGTTTAAGGGTGTCGGGGCTTAGGGTTTAGGGTTCAGGGTTTAGGTATCCCTACTCAGACGATCAAACCTGGAAACCTTCTTCTGTTTTATGGAACCATCCCTGCAATCCTGCACCCTGTCCATAGCAAGCTGAAAAATACGTAAGGGGTGATCTATAGGAACCAACAGTGAGTTTCATCATGTCGCCCAAAGACACGCACGCAGCGGTACTGAAAGAGTAGCGAAGAAGGTGGGTTCTCGATGATGTAGTCGATGCCCTTCTGAAAGCAAAGCTCCATCAAATAGACCAGTCTGCGAACCAACCGGTTCGCAGCGGCCACGGCCGGCAATGATGTATCCCCTGCCAGATGAGTATTAATTTTCCAGTAGTAGAAAACATTCGAATTTAACATTGCTTTGGCTGCGAGCATGCCCCTAAACCCTAAACCCTAAACCCTAAACCCTAAACCCTAAACCCTAAACCCTAAACCCTAAACCCTAAACCCTAAACCATCTCAGGAACGACTACATGCTAGCGCTGCCTTCCACTCGCAGCTGCCGGCGCCGAGTCGACGACCTTGCCCTGGGCAGCGTTTAGGGTTTAGGGTTTATAGGGTTTATAGAGATTATAGGGTTTATAGGGTTTATACGGTTTATAGGGTTTATAGGGTTTATAGGGTTTATAGGGTTTATAGGGTTTATAGGGTTTATAGGGTTTATAGGGTTTAGGCTTTAGGGTTTAGGCTTTAGGGTTTAGGGTTTATAAGGTTTTGGGTTTAGGGTTATTCCTGCAGCTTGGAAACAAAAACACCCATGTCGAACACGGGGCTCCAAACCATATACATCCATGTTGAACAGTGGACCTCACCTCATATAGATCGATCGAGCTATAGCGCGGGAGTATGCGTTACAGAGGATGCGTGCACTGAATGCATATGGCCAAGATTCCACATTGGCAAAGACAAGAAAGCCAAATGTAGTGAGGACATTCACCTTCCGTGAATAGATCACCTTGCATGCTTTGTTGGATATTTGTTAGAACTCGCTAGAAGGAGATCTCATCAATGCAAGACACGTCCAGGCAGCGAGCCCTCAGGCCGTGATAAGCAGCGCCAGAGCACAGCATAGCCTCTCCTGCGCATGGGATTGTGGGTTGGTTTCACAGCGAATATTAAAAAAAAAAACTTGTAAGCCGATCGGTCCTGAGAACAGCTCGGCAAAGTGGATCTGCCAATCTGGTTGCACTTCCCCCATGCCTGTAGCAGACGATCTTGGGTTCGGGCCACGTGTACTTACGCTGTAGTAGAACATCGGTGCTAGTAAGGTGCCCTGCAGCAGAACAGCCAGCACGAGGGCAAGCTGCGAAAACTTCATGGCGCGGGCAAGCAAATCTAGTACGCCCCGGCTTGCAAACTCTTACAAACCCGAAACCCTAGTGGCCAAACAAAAACCTGCAGCCCATAAAAGGACAAACCCTTTAAATCGTAAACCCAATACCCTCTAGCCCGGGGCCTAAACCTTGAAGCCCTATAAACCCGAAACCCTTAAGTGTGAGATAATTTAGATATATCTGTAGCCTGCAACGTACTGTCATCCCAGGTTAACGCGTGGACCCACAGCTGCGGGCAACGCATCCACGGTCGATGCGATGACAAGGACTGCCTGGAATGAGAAGGGTTTTAGGGTATAGAGTTTTTAAGGCCACGCGCAGGTCCATTTTCAACGCGGTTGGTTTCGATCCCCAGCATGAGTCAGGCGCATGCAGTTCACACGCCTGGAGAAATAATTACGAGTAGATCGGTCCTGCCTGCGAGCCCTGCAGTTGTTGATTTTTTTGAGCTTGTTATAAGCTATAGTCCATACAAGGCTTCCCGCAAGAGGCACATCAAATGTACCTACGGCGCTTCATCTCCGTAGTCGTGAAGTTCTCCAAAACCTTTGCTCTCTCGGCGCTGCATTTCCACCTCATGCATTAAATTTGCTTGCATATGTTGGTACATATAGAGCGCGCTGCAGACATGCATGGCCATCGCATGCATGCTGCGACTGAGTATGACACTGCCACTCCTTCGTGGCCTGCAGCAAGTCCTTAGGAAGCCTCAATGTGTGCATCAGGTCTTGCATACACATTGCATGCATGCTCGGGTCTGAAATTACAATGCCAGCAACAATGTGCATGCAAGCAGCGTAGCGAAAAATTTCTTGCGCTCCACGTTGTAAATTGTATCTGGTCGTTTTTTGTTCTTGCCACCTCCTGCCTTCTCATTCTGCGTTGTCGACTGGTGCTTTTTGGCCGAGGCTTTACTGGCTTTTGCTTTCGGCTTTGCTTTTGCTTTTGCTTTGGCTTTGGGCTCCTTCTTTTTAGCCAACGTAGTCGCCTTCCTGGCTGCGACCAACAGCCGCTGTGCATGCGGGTTCACTGGTTGCTGCTGCGACTCGGTGAGGTTGCTCTTGTAATGCCAGGAGCCAAGCTTTTGTTCATCGACATCAAACGGGGCCTCTGGAGTTTGTAAACCCCGGCGCACACACTCTAACTCACACTGCAGACCATATTTATAAGGCTTAAACGATCAGTCAAGTGGCAGGACGTGCTTGCGAACGCTCCTTGTGGTTCGTGGCGCTGGCGGCCTCGCAATTCAAGGGATATCCTAAACCTGACTATAACCCCAAAATTCCCTCAACCTATAATATAGCTAGAGCTGGTATAACCTGGGTTGAGGGCTTTGTCAAACCCTATACTTCCCTAAGCCCGAATTAGGGGTCACAACAAAATCTGACCCTCTTTCATTCCCTAAACCCTACACATGGCTGACTATAACCCTGGTTGAGGCTTTAAAGCCCTATAGGCGTACAAGAAGGTCTGACAAAAACCCTGGCTGAGGGTTTAGGGCTTGAGCTTAAGGGTTGACAGAGTATAATTGGTGGCCTTGTGTTGAGGGGAAGCGACCCTACAGCATGACAAAACCCTACTAACACAACAACCCCCTGCTTGAGGCATAGAATACGGAAAATCCTCAAACTGCAGTGTTTAGGTTTAGGATTTGGGACCATGTAGAATTCAAGTCTAAGCCCTTTCTGAGGCCTAAAGAACCGCTTCATGCTTGTAGGCAAAGACCCTGCCTGCATGGTTGCTGTGCCACCGTCCTCACCCCACGAGCCATCCCACGTCTCATCCCATGCGCCATTTTGGCCAGCACCAGCACCCCATTCGTTCCCGTAGCCATCATCGTTCCTAGGTCGTATACAGAAGTCATAAGGACAGTGGCACAGGAAGCGCCTGTTGTGACACAACTGCAGTTCCGAGGACCGAGGAGCGAAAATAATGCACCGACCGTCAAACCAAGATGCCCCGTGACTTCCATCGGATCAGTGGTAATAGCGTCCTGCATGGCAGGGTTAAAATTTTACACGCGCTTGTCGAAACTTGCACTTGCGGGCTCCTGATAGTTGGCAGAGCGGTGTGCGTCTGCATCCCGGGCAGGCTGATGCACCTTGGATCGTCAGAGGTTTTGGGGCTTCTATATATCAGAATGTCGCGCACCGAAATTTGCTAGAATGCCATGCATGCAGATCTGCAATTTGGGCACCCCAGCGGCGCTTGCTTCGCGGGGCAACTAAGTTGTCCAGATATAGCAAGTACAAAGTCGATCTGCCATAAGCTACAACGCAACTCAAGTGTTTACACCGAATTCGGCCTAGCAACAAGAAAGTAGGAACCCTCTGGCCACTCTATATCGTCGGGATCTGGAAACGATGAGGAAGAATCATCTGTCCAGCCATTGGTCCGCGAAGCGAGATCTAGCCTGGGATCACACGGCTGCTCCGGATCCTCTTCAGCTTCGTCATCCTCCCACTCTTGATCCGCAGCATCGTTCTCTGCGACCTTGGGCCACTCTTCACACGGAGCCTCTTCGGGCCACTCTTCACACGGAGCCTCTTCGGCCCACTCTTCACACGGAGCATCTTCGGCCCACTCTTCACACGGAGCCTCGTCGGCCCACTCTTCACACGGAGCATTCGCCTCCCATTCTTCATCCGCAGCATCGTTCTCTGCGAGATCTTCGGCCCACTCTTCGCACGGAGCATCCCGATCACATTCTTCACCCGCAGCATCGTCCTCTGCGAGCGCTGCTGGCGTGTCGAAGTCTTCATGCTGCATGCCATCCCATGGGCACGCAGCGTCATTCACGCCCCACTCTGCAGCAGCATCCTTCTCCAGCTGCTCATTCCATTGAACATCTTCAGCTACAGCAGTATTCTTCTCGAACGTAGCCGGGCCGTCATCCTCCAACTCTTCGTTCGCATCCTCATCCCACGCTGGATCGATATCCTCGGACTCTTCGTTCGAACCATGCCACGCTGGAGCATCCTTATTCTCCGCAAAGTTAGCCGGGGAATTCTGCAAAGTCCAATCACTCCAAGACCTCGCAACCATCCTGCGCAGCCCACTGTCGGCCCAAGCATCTCCTGTCGGCTTCACAAGCGAGCAGCCGCCCGGACCAGCCTCAACTTGGGTGCAGCTGGCATCTGTCGAAAAAAAATCAATCCCCTCCTACAAAGAGGCAACGGGTCACAATGTTATCGCAGGATCCCTGCAGCCGAGTATGTTTCTGAGTGGGCGAGGGGCCGAGCACCACCATCAAAGCCTATCTAAATATATAATCATATATATATATATATATATGTATAAGTATATTAATCTCTAAATATAAATAGATAAATATATAAATATAAGCACACATATATATATATATATGTTTATGTATCAATATATACATATATAAATATAGATATAACTCTAAACATATATAAACATATAAATACAAATATAAATGTAAATAATGCAAATATAAATGTAAATATACATTAAATACAAATATAAATGTAAATATAAAGATAAATATAAATATAAATATAAATATAAAATAATAACTATATATATATATATATATATATATATATCACAGTAGATGTAGACCGAAACCGCACCGGCCTCCTCATAGCCGCTGTCCGCACCAGTCCATGTGCTCGGGCGCGATGCCTGCAGCCGGGAAAACGCAATTTGACGATTACAATAATGGCTTCCTAATTGGATGGAGAGAGATCTACCCTGGTGGGTGCTTAAGCTATACAGACGTACAGTGTGTTGGCGAACTTAAACCTTCCAACACAGATCCGAGCCTCAGATATGGTGGTCGTAGGGTGGTGCGCTTCGTCTGGCTCCTGGCTATAATTTAGGATGGCGTGTCGTTTAGGGGTTTGGGGTTTAGGGCTTAGGGTTTAGGGTTTAGGGTTTAGGGTATAGGGTTTAGGGTTTAGGGTTTAGGGTTCTCGAGTTCGGGTTGGGATCCACTAAACCCTATGAACCCTAAACTTAATGGGCACGCAACTGGTTGCCTATAGTTCCCCTCGATCCTCAATCTGCTCGATCAACTCTTGGATCATCAATTGTTTCTCCTAGCGGACACCAATGCAGGCACTCCGAAACTACACTGCCTTAACACGCTATAGGTCCTCCTCATTTTTCCAGGTCGGGTGAGCTGCATCGTCTGCATCTTGCCATTCCCCATCCTCGGGCAGTACAGCATGCCATTAAGACATCGGCCAACGTCGAAAATATCGAGCCACAAATCACGTACGTTTATTTCAGAGACCTGCGTGACACCCCGTCCTCGTTCTGGTACCATTCAAGATCGTCACCGTTCCTTAGTGTTCGCGCGTGCGCACGCATGCGAGCACACGCGTTTTACTTCGAACCGCGTGCCGTGTAGTGCAATCCCAGCCGCTCGACCTCATCGACTGCATCGGCTGTGGAGGGTGCCTGCGCCGCCCGCGATTATATATGTATCCACTGCACCCACCCCCGTCGTCAGCGAGTTGCGAAAAATTGCAAACGACAGTCCTCCCGCACCGAAGTCACCGAAGCCGCAGACCCATGCCTTGCGGGTTTAGGGCTTATAGGGTTTAGGTTTATAGGCTTTGGGGCTTATATAGGGTTTAGGGTTTAGGGTCTAGGGTTTATAGGGTTTAGGGTTTAGGGTCTAGGGTTTAGGGTTTATGGTTTAATTAAGCATGTAATAGGGTGCATGTGAATCTTGAAACGTATACTAGAATCTGCGTGCGTCTATACTGACAGGCTGCGCACGGTCCGCCCCATCCTGAATTTCGTCCTGAAGGAGGGTATAGAACTCGAACAACGGCTTATAGATCCCTACATGAGCTCGACCCCTGTCGCTTCCTGGTACTCCGGCACAGGGAATATCATCATACTTGGTCTCGACTCCTGCACGCATCCCAGTACATATTGCATGCATGCACCACGCACAATATATTCGCACAGCACCATGTCTCCGCACACACGCACTGCTGTCCTTGACTGAAGGCGTGCCATCCTGAATGAGAGCCGTGTTCTGGAAGACATATTCTTGAACAACTGCTTTAGGTTTAAGGTCCCTGCAGCAAAAATGTTTGTATGAAAAAAGTAGACCATACGTGTCCATCAGTCTCCCTCCCCCCCGCCCCTCCTTTTCCTCCTCCTCCTTTCCTTCTCCTTCTCTCCGATCCCCCCATGGAGCCCCCTCCGTTCTCCAGATCTCTCTCACTCTCACACTCACACTCTCACGCTCTCTCTCTCTGATCTCTGTCTCTCTGTCTCTCTGTCTCTCTGTCTCTCTGTCTCTCTGTCTCTCTGTCTCTCTGTCTCTCTGTCTCTCTGTCTCTCTGTCTCTCTGTCTCTCTGTCTCTCTCTCTCTCTCTCTGTCTCCCCCTCTCTCTGACGTCCAGGGCAAGATTCCAGCGAAGATGCC
>CAJNDS010000048.1:182500-245980 GCA_905221605.1 Symbiodinium natans
CTGTTTCTGACCAATAGATTTACTATACGTACTCTATACATTTAACACGTCAAATGATACATATATATATATATGTATGTATCTACAGATGTGCGTTTGTTCGATAAAGGATGTATATCGACTGCAGAAGCACATAAGTTCATAGATGTATTTCCGTGTAGCTACATATTTTACACGAACAAGTTCGAGCATGCAAACAAGGCAACCAAATGAGTATAGACAATTTCATATTTTCAATACAGAAACAAATACCTACGAATGTCTGTGCATATATATATATATATGTGCATATGTAGGTATGTGTATAAGACATACATCCATACACATACCCGTATGTGGCTATATATATATATATACATATACATAGAAGCAAGTCTACGCTGATACGAAGAGTCAAGCCTATGCACATACTAAATGTACATGTCGTCAAAGTTATTATCTGAGGAAGGGTTCCCCTTTACACTAACCGTGCGAGTATAGTACCCCTTATTCTCCATAAACCCTAAACTCTAAACCGAGGAGTTACTGGGCAAGGTGATATTTTTTTGGGCAAGGTCATATGTTTACTGGGCAAGGTCGTTTTCTTACTGGGCAGGGTCCTATTTTTACTGGGCAAGGTCGTTCGGTCCAAAAAACAACCTTGTGCCTGTAAAAATATTGCCTCCGAAGGTCATGTTTTTTTAGCGTGCACTTTTGGGTTTAAGGCCTACTCTGGGCTGGCTTTAGGGTTTAGGGTCTAGACCCTAGATAGTGGGACGCGAAGCACATTTGGACCATATATAGTGGGACACTAAGCCAATCTAGATAGAAACATGTAAGTGAAATATGTTCTTAATGTTATGGGGATTCTTTGGGCGGGTGGGTATATCCAACGCTCGAGTAATTGCTTGACTAGTGAATGCTTAGACTTGAAATGCTGAACCCTAAACCCTAAACCCTAAACCCTAAACCCTAAGAAGGGCAGCATGGCCTCAGCAGCTTGCCCTGGAATGGACGCGGAGCCCCGCATCCCTAAGCCGCGTGATGGAAGCTTCGCTTTTCGCGTCGGGAAAAACAAAGCAGGAGTCGCCGGCTTAAGGTTTAGGGTTTCGGGTTTAGGGTTCGGGTTTCGGGTTTAGGGTTCGGGTTTCGGGTTTAGGGTTTAGGGTGACATGCCATTATGCAGTGCTTGGAATGTGAGTCGGTGGTTGTATGGAGTTGCATCGCCTGGAGAAATGGGAGGCCCGGATGTACCTCAGGCCCAGATCCCCAAGGCCTCCTCAAGGCCAAAAACCCGTGGAGAAAATGGAGTCCCAGAGACCCAACTGACATGCACAAAGCTTGATAGAAAGGACACTACTCTGAAGTGACTCCTGAATCCTAAATCCTGAAACCCCGCGCGCAAAATCAGATCCCTGAAGCTCTACATCCTAAACTCGAGCACGTGCAGGTGGTCAGCACGAAGGTCCAGGGAAAGCCTGGTGCACGCGGCTGAGATGTTCGCTTTCGCGGTTGAAGAGTGCGGGTTCTTTGTTTTGGGATTTAAGAATATAAGGTTAGGGTTTAGGGTTTAGGGTTTAGGGTGTAAGGTCTAAGGTTTTTGCAAGGTTTGAGGCTTTTGCCACCCTCGGCACAACTCGATTCGGCGCACAGGGCTTGTAAAGTAAAGTTATGGGGTTGGGGTAAGGTTCATCCAAGGCTGGTGTCAGTTTTGTCGTCAGCTAGTACCTTGAGTACGGGAAGGCAAGCTCAGGTGCTTCATGTTGAGAGAGATGCGTCAGGAGAAGTGGGTAGGCGTTTGGCTTCAGAGTGCATACCGCTGTTATGCCACAGTGTCTGGGCGCATTGAAAGAAACTTTCATGTTGGGTCAGTTTGGAAGTCTCTAAACCCCAGACCCTAAACCCTACAACCGTGGACTCTTGAGGGAGGTACGGAAACGTTGACCTGGGCTTGTGTTCATACCCTGTTCGCGATGCGGCAGCACCTTGCGACTCTCTTGCCACCCGAAGTTTGGGGTTTAGGGTTAGGGCTTAGGGCTTAGGGCTTAGGGTTTAGGGTTTAGGGTTTAGGGTTTAGGGTTTAGGGTTTAGGGTTTAGGGTTTAGGGTTTATGGCAACGAGCAGTTTAAGAGCACTGAGAGGCTCACAGAGCCCTCCGAAGCCTAAAATCCTCAAAGCTCCAAACCATAATTACTTCCACTTTCCAAACCTCAGGCTCTAAGACCTAAATCCCTCAAGCTCACCCTAAACCCTAAACCCTAAACCCTAAACCCTAAACCCCAAACCTCCATAGTCAGGTCTTCTACCAGATGACGCACACTGACCGCGTGCGGAAGCTCGACCGGCAAAGTGACAAGGCTGCCCAGGCGCCGGGCCGGGGAGCATATCAGCCCAGGGAGCTCCATACCACCTTTGAAAGAGGGTTCAGGGTTTAGGGTTTAGGGTTTAGGGTTTAGGGTTTAGGGTTTAGGGTTTAGGTTTAGGGTTTAGGGTTTAGGGTTTAGGGTGCATTCTATGATTATGCGACACTTGGAAGCCCATTGGTACCCCAAACTTGCTTGGGTTCTGGGTTCCCTTATAAAGTCCTAGCCCCCAAAATGGGCACCCATATTGTATGATGGTTACTGGGCTACTAAACATAAAATAATATGATCTTTATAGTTAGCTATTTTTCATCGCTATATGTTCATGTACTTATATTACTGTGTTCGTATATGATTCCTTCATTTCAGGTTTCGGGTCTATGGGGACCAATTACGAGTTGGCATATCCAGAAGGTTGGGAGTTAGAGGTTCAGGGCTGGAACTTAGGGTTTTGAGGCTTATCGGTTGTACGCACAGGTTTGCGCTCATGGTGAGCTGGCTCGTTCTTGCCGGGACTTGCTGTGATGCACCAGTTGGACAAGTTTTGAAGCACGCCGGCCCTTACCAATACTAGCACCTCGTGCGGGTCCAGGGACAAGCTACCTCGGTAAGCAAGCTTTGAAAAACTCCAACCCTACAAAGCCCCAGACCCCTAAGCTCGTAAACGAAAGCCCGAAGTGCAAGTACCATTGTTTATAGGGATCCGAAGTTTGGGCCCCTATTATATGTAGTAGTATAGTGTTTATAAGGGTTATGTAACAAAGGACCCAAATTAAGAAGGGCTTATACTTGGGACCCTAGACTAACATCAGGCCCGGTTCAGCTACGACTTCTCGCCCATGAGTGTGGTCGTCAAGGACCAACTTGTTGCTTCCGAAGCAGTGCACGCTGGAAAGATCATGTAATCACGGGATAGTATAATAGATACACTGCAAAGAAAGGAAACAGGAAAGGGCAACGAGTGGAGCAGCAGCATCATCGCGTTATCGCAGTAACGTGCAATGGCCACAGGAGTGAAGAAGGGTACACAACTACCAATAGCTGTGGGAGCCCACCGGTTCAGATAAGAGCTGCGGTAGTTGTGTAGAACTTTGGGTCCAGGGACTTGGGCAGAGACTTCTCGTGCACAGGTTATAGGCGCCTGGTAGTTTTTCGCCACCAAAACTAAAAGATCAGTCTCCCGATCGGTGCGTTCAGTGGCAGCTGCTGGCGTGGGTGTCCTTAAGGAATTAGTCTCGTTTCTTGAGTTTGCAATGCTGGAGATGGGCATGTCTCTACATGTTGGTCGTTCTTTGCGTACCAGCACTGTCTGGCCTTGTATTACCACAGCAAACCCAAACGGGACGAACAGAGCCCCTAAACCCTAAACCCTAAACCCTAAACCCTAAACCCCAAGCCCTAAACCCTAAACCCTAAACCCTAAACCCTAAACCCTAAACCCTAAACCCTAAACCCTAAACCCGAAGAGAGCTGATTCAGAGAGTCCCCGCTGGACCTTCGGCTCTCAAGCCAGACACATAGTACACGGATGTGCTCACATCGAAGGACCCTGGCAAGCCCCAGCTATTACTACGAGCCCTGAGGCCATCAGCAAGAAAGCTGCCAATGTAGGGTCAACCTAACCACTGCAAAGCCTCGTTGGACTCCATAAACCTGAAGCTTTAAGCCCCAAACCTGCAACTGAGAGCCTCAACAGCCGTCTCCGCCCCACGACGAAAGGCAAGCAACGAGTCTCTGAAACCCAAGAGCCTAAACCCGGAACCCCAAACCTTTTTCTTCTCAATCCCTCCGAAGAGCCTTGAAGCCTTGAGCCCAAAGCCCTGTAGCCCTGTAGCCCTGTAGCCCTAAACCCTAAACCCTAAACCCTACAAGCCCTAAAGCAACGCGAAAGCCATGAGTTCCGGCACGGAGACATTCCTGCCAGCCTGGCGTCCGCAGCAGATCCGGCGCTTGCATCGGCCTCAGGGTTTCCCAGACTTACTACTAGGGCCACTAGGGTTTATGGGGGTATAGAGTGTATAGGGTTTATAGGGTTTAGATTGTTTCGGGTTGAGGGTTTAGGTTTTAGAATCAGATGATGGGGGCGGGGGTGTATTGGTGAGATTTTGGAGTTGTTTTAGTCGTTGCTCTACCGGGGTTATAAGGTGAGACCGTATTGATAGTTTTTTGAGGCTCCTGCCGTGTATCGTTGAGGGTTTAGAGTTGATCTTGGTTGGAGAGTCGGACCCTAACTTATCGAGGGTCTAGGGCCTCTGCGGTTCATGGTGGCACCCGCTGCATGCTTCTACTGGTGCTGCAATCGAGTGCCCACAGTACCGTCAATACGTGCATGAAAATTCCAGCTTCGGGTGGAAAAACTCACTTTAGACATGAAGGAATACGAGATTGAGAATGCAACCCGCTTCGCTCAAACTTAACCCCGACTCCTAGCAATGGTTATGATCCTGGGCGCCTAGTGGGGGGCAGATCGCGATGCCCGAGGTTTTAGAGCGAAGAGTTGTGGGAAGTGATGAACTACACAGAGTCTACAGGAGTGGCACTGAAGATATCAGCCGAGCCCACGTACTTGTCGAGCCTTGCCGTTTTTCTCTTGTATGTCGCTTGCAGATCCATGCGCAATCGCGCAGCGGCAGATGCCAGGACCTGCCTTATCGGTTGATTCAATTGTTGATTTGACATGTTGGCGATTCAGTCTTTGGAGGTTCATGGGTAGCTATAAGCAGGGTTATAGTATCCCAACTAGGGTTATAAGTATAGTTACCCTACTTATAGCCCTAGTTACAACTACCCATGAACCTCCACGAGTTGGCACTTCAGGCTTAGGTTGCGGGGGCGGCAGGCGGGGGGCAGGCTGGGGGGGGGGGGGGGGGGGGGTGAAAGTTGTGCGACCTACAAGCCCATGTGAAGACTTTTCGCGAGCAATAAGCTCAGCCATGGAGGAATGGCATCAACAGCTTGTTTAGGGTTTAGGGTTTAGGGTTTAGGGTTTAGGGTTTAGGGTTTAGGGTTTAGGGTTTAGGGTTTAGGGGACCAGCACAGTGGAGCAGAATTTGCTGGACATGTTCGGACATGCTAGTTGCTGTGAGCAAACTCCCACGACGGGACCATGTAATTTTATTGGATTCTTAGAAAGGGTATTCTGGATAGCTTATAGTTCATATAAACCCTAAACCCTAAACCCCTAAATCCCTAAGCCCCAGGGATCAAGCTGTTCCCGAGTGGCCTGGAGACCCTAAGCTCCTTCTGTCTGGAGTCCAAGGTTCATCTTGGGGTATGTTACAAAATCCTATGGGCCCGTTTCCCTGTTTGGCCCTAAACCCTAAACCCTAAACCGTAAACCCTAAACCCTAAACCCTAAACCCTAAACCCTAAACCCTAAACCCTAAACCCTAAACCCTAAACCCTAAACCCTAAACCCTAAACCCTAAACCCTAAACCCTAAACCCTAAACCCTAAACCTAAACCCTCATGCGATTCCAGATCCAAAAAAAGCACCTAAACCCTAAACCAAATCCAGCTGCAGTTCTTGGAGGAGCCGCCCTGCAATCGATCTCGAGGTTGGGGCAGTTGCAGGTGAAGTGTACCCTAAACCCAACACTCTAAACCCTCAACCCTAAACCCTAAACCCCAAAGCCCAAAGCCCAAACCCCAAACTCTAAACTGTATTGTTGCGGTTTATTCGGCGGAGGACATGAGATCGAGTCGTAGAATTCATACAGGAACCTAAACACTTGGGAGTGCTAGTCATCAGTCCCGCTGTACTTCAAGCACTGCACGTGTACCTAGCAACCCTCGCCTAACTCCATGCAGCCCTGTAGTGTGTGGGGAGGATCTTTGGATAAGAGTGGTGGTGGCGCAGCAGCATGAGATCTGAGGGGGGTAGGTTCGAATCTTACCTGGTGCTCCAGAAGTCTCCCGAAGCTCAGATCTTGCATCCAAGTTTGGATCTTGAAAAGGCTCAGGTCGCAAGTCCTCAGTTTATCTTCCATCTGGAAGCTTTTGCCGCCCAGCAAAAGGCATGTACTCCATGTTTTTTTCTACCACCTCCGCTCCACTCAACAAGAGCTGCCAGACACTCTATCTAGCCGGTTCTGTATTCGGCTTCCGGTCGGACGCCCTGCAAGTATCATGATTGTGACTCTTCCCTAAACCCTAACCCCAAACCCCAAACCCCAAACCCTAAACCCTAAACCCTAAGCCCTAAACCCTAAACCCTTACTACTGAAGTTTCAACATCCCGTTTCCCTGAATCCCGGGAAGCCTGGGAGAATCCCGCGAGGTGTGCGGCTCGCAAAACCTGCACATGTCGCGGCCAAGCCGGCAGCCGCCTTAGCTCTCAAGCCCTAAACCCCTAAACCGTTTAGGGTTTAGGGTTTAGGGTTTAGGGTTTAGGGTTTAGGGTTTAGGGTTTAGGGTTTAGGGTTTAGGGTTTAGGGTTTAGGGTTTAGGGAACCATAAATCCTAACCCACCTAAATCCCTATCAAGCCCGTTGGGATCCTGGAAGGATGTTAATTTCTCCAGGAACCCGGAAATCTTAGATCCTCAAGCCTATACCCGGGCAGCTATGAGGCTGAACCCCACCTACACCCTCTGACTCAGCACCTACGAGGCGGAGCCCTACCTACCCTAAACCCTAAACCCTCTGACTCAGCACCAGGCTGTGTCCAAAGTCTTCGGGCATGTTCATCAAGGCCTCACCTCGCAGGTGCCCCGAGGGCGGGGGGGATGAACCTTTGTCCTGCCCTAGACTGGGGGTCGGAATAATTTCTAATAGTATTCCCTTACGGTCCCCTACCCCCCCAAAAAAAACCTATTCCAATTGTTCAAGCCCCTATATTACACTCAGCCAAGCCAGAAAGTAAAGTCCCGAGTCCCAGTTCGTACTTGTAAATAGAGAGCTCCAGAGTCGAATCGCCCCTCCACCCGAAATCGGCGGGGGAGGGGGTTAGGGTTTGGGGTTGAGGGTTTGGGGGCCTCAATGTGGAGCTGATATGGTTTGACTTTTCATGGAAACTTTGGCCGTGAAGGCTTTCAGTCAACGTACTGCTGAGTGCCGGAAGCCACCCGCGACCTATTCCCAATTCTACTGGACCGTGGCCTCTCTTGGCCGCCAGTCTATGTTGGCATGTCGCATTCCTAGAAAACATGCTCTGCTTGCAATTCCACAAAAGGCTCTGCCTTTACTCTTAGCCACAAGAAGCCGGTTCGGGACTTAGGGGAACATCAGCCCATGGCCTGCAAAGCTTTAAAAGCTTTGCACAGGTCGAGTTGTGAACTTCAGTGGCTGCCAGCGGAAGCTCCAGCACTGGAAGCAGGCCCCTGACGGAGGGTTCCGGTGCCGTCTCTTCAGGGGTCCTACCGAATTGCCTGTGTATAGGGGGGGGGGGGGCTCTAAAGTACCCACGCTGGGTTGCAGCGGCCGGCATGTCCCCTGGGCCCCTTTAAACGACTGGGAGCATACGACGGGTTTTCAACTTGCCTGACACAGAAACGGAAGCGTCCTGTATGCCAAAGAAGCCAGGTTGGACCCCGAGCTCTAAACCCGCCAGTCGGGCCAGAGTGCTGTTCTTTTCTACTAATTGCTTAAACAAAATATTCTTCCTTATTGCGGGTAACACAGGGATTATTAGTTTTTTATTCTGTTGGGGTTCTTAAGCAGCAAATAGTAGTTTTGGGTGCTTGTTATTCATGGGGGCCTCGGGCTTCGGTGCTTCGGGTCTGGATCCTGCAGGAACCTCTCTAGGGTGTAGGGATTCAACCCTTCGGCCCTTCAACCCCGTTCTTCACAACCCTAAACCCTAAACCCTAAAACCTAAACCCTAAACCCTAAACCCTGAACCCTGAACCCTAAGCCCAACTGGTTCCAGGCAGCCCTTGCTCAGACTGCTCAGCAGCTGGGCCTGGACATATGGGAGAGCCAGGGTTTAGGGTTTAGGGTTTCGGGTTTGGGTTTAGGGTTTAGGGTTTAGGGTTTAGGGTTTAGGGTTTAGGGTTTAGGGTTTAGGGTTTAGGGTTTAGGGTTTAGGGTTTAGGGTTTATGGCGGAGGGGTGGGGCAGAGGGATGGATTTGCTTGGATTTAGGTCGACAGGTGTACTTGGCTCAGGATGTTCCCCCTTATACCAACAGTCCTTAATAGGGATTATAGTACCCCTAGTATAGTCCCTATTTTGGACTGTTAGTATGAGGGGGAAAAACCCAATGGACAGGTAAACTTGGTTGTTGATTGGCTTGTCAAGGCTGGGTTAAGCTACTAGAAACATCGAAGCATGGAAGTCCCTGATGCAACGCCCGTTCAGTGAGGATGTTCGTTCAGTTTTGTGTCCAACGCCTACGCGCTGACCTGTAAGAGCAGGTTGCCCAACGATCCCAAGCAACCGCGCACTTTCCAAACAACATAAGTAAACCCTAAACCCTAAGGTCCCCCCTGTGGACAGCTTCGCCACTCGCTTGGCGGCGCCGCTTGCGAGGCATCTCATCTTGTCACGGGTTGCAAGCTGCCCGATGTGCTTTCTTTGTACGTGGGTACGCGAGGACGGATTTGAGGCTCTCGACCTATGGGGATCTGAAGGTCTATTAGGTTGAGTATTTCAGTGTTGGGTGTGAAATCCATTGCATTTCGCCGTATCGCGGCCGAGGCTTAATGCTTGAACCCCCCAAACAGACCCTGAACTTTGACCCTGCAAGCATTGGCGAGCCCACCACCTGTACTGTACCTCTGAACCCCAGCCATAAACCTGCTTGGATTCCACACCTCCATGCTCATCTCACGGCCTAAAGCCGAAAAAAACCCTAAAAAGCTGAAACCCCTAAAGGCCTTCAGTTTTGAAGCCGTACGGATCCCTAAACCGCTATAAATCCTGAACCTTCCGAGCCCTCCACAGCAGAGCGTACCCCTAAACCCTGAACCCTGAACCCTGAACCCTAAACCCTAACCCTAAACCCTAAGCCCTAAACCCTAAACCCTAACTCGCAGGGCTTTGGTGGAGCACTTCGGCTCTCTCGACCGGGCCTTCGCTGCCGTGGCACGTGGCAGCACAGGCTCGGTGCACGGGTTTGGCGCGCGTCTCCCCAGTCCCATCTTGGGATGTTATACTATGTTATACTAACAGTCCTTAATGGGGATTAGAATAGGTCCCCCGATAATACGAAGAGTCCTTAATGGGGATTATATAGAATAGAGGGGTACTACAATCCCGATTTAGGACTCAGTAGATCAGAAGGGGGGAGCATCGCAAGTCCCCTCGTGTTTTTGACAGTTCTGGTCCTGAG
The DNA here is from genome assembly GCA_905221605.1 of Symbiodinium natans. Classification (NCBI taxonomy): domain Eukaryota; class Dinophyceae; order Suessiales; family Symbiodiniaceae; genus Symbiodinium; species Symbiodinium natans. The sequence continues at coordinate 192,114 of CAJNDS010000048.1, forward strand.
CCCTGCGCTGTAGCACGTACCAGGTCTAGCTTGCTGGCTTGAGAGGCTGCTGTGCCGTCGAAAGCCTAAACCCAAACGTGTCCTGGTTGCCAATTTGGCTCGAGACATGGAACACTGACTCAGTTTTTCAAACCACAGCATCGCGTAGACGCAGGCCAAGGTCATGTAGGCCTGCCCGCATAATCATCAGTGTAAGAGCTTCCGGAACATGCACCAAAAAGCTATGGAAAGCGTGCAAGACAAGTTTCCTCACTTTAGCTGACCCATGTCCTATGGTGTGGTCTCAGGTTGGGATGACCTTCTCGGCGATGCGAGGGGCAACTTGCCCCTGGCACAGTCCGCAAGCACGAAGCTGAAGGGCCTGAGCTGCCCGGCCCTATCAAAAGCATCAGAACCTGGGTAGCCCTTGGGACATGTCCTATTTTCACTTATTGGGTTTAAGAGGGTTTTGGGTTTCGGCATCTTTTCTGATGGTTTTAGGGGGCCATCCGAGGAACTCTTGTGGCGTGCCTCCGACGCTTCGCGACTGGCACATGTGTCCGAAGCGCTGGAGATTCCCGAGGAAGGCGAAAAGGTTGTCCAGAAATTGCTTACGCAAGGTGATGTTGCGACCAAGCAAGACAAGGCTGCGGCACATGGCGTGGTGGAAACTGCCCAGCTGGGTGCTTCTCGTGCCTCTGCACGTGCCGGCTTGCTGGCGATGACTGCCGCCAATGGCCGTACAGTTCGACTTGTGCGTCTGGTGCCAAGGGAAGAGCCAGGAATCCCAACTGGTGAGGCACTTCTGGAAGCCCAGGTTGATTCCGGAATTGCCTCGTCGGCGTCATCTTCGCCTCAAGGTGCTCCTCCGCTGCTGCGGCCGTCCATCGCCGATGGCAAGGGCATCCTCGAGAAGTATTGCGAAGTTGCACAGTCATGTTTTGGCACGGATGGAGCTGAGACTTTTGAACTTCTTAAGGCCCTCTTCGATTGCAGAGGCAAGCGAGCGGTGATGCACCGACTCAGCGCCTGGCTTGCGCGGGTCAACAGGAGAACAGTGGCCAAGCACTTGCACACGTCTGCCGCAGAAGAGCGAACAATGAGGCTGCTTTCTGGCGCAGCGCCTTTCAATCCTCGTGGATTGGAGGCCGCCTTTCACCATCTGACAGCCAACTCCCCGAGGCAAGCTCTGCGTGCACTGCAACAAGCTGGAGGCGGAGGGCCTCATTTCGATCGGTTGGCAGCCATCTTGGCAGCTTGTGGCGGTTCTGCAGTTCCTGGTCGCGAACAGCGGCATTGGCTTCGGCGGCAGGTGGAGGAATGGAGGCGACAAAGAGTGCCTGATCTCATGGGGCCAGGGTTGTGGCGTCTATACCGCTTACTGGCGAGTGACATGCAGGTGGCTTGTGATGCGCTGGACTGGCGCACTGCGTTTGGCGTGTTCTTGTGGTATGGCCAGACGGTGGATGAGGAAGCCGGTGAGGACGTTGGAGACTGCGAACATGCCTTGGAGCGTCTCGTCCAAGCATTTGTCAATGTGAAACAGGTGCGCTCCTCCAGAATCCGTCCGGTGCCGGAGTATGCCCTCGAAGCCAGTTGTGAGCAGAGGATGCAGCACTGTGGACCGGATCTACATTTCACAGCTTCAAAAGATGAGCCTGTGTCCTTGCAATTCAAAGCGATTCAAGTCGCCGGCTCCATTGGCACCGGCGCCTATGACGTAAGTCATTTTGATTACATGACACATTCGAAGAGTCCCCAGGACGTTGCGCTGTCATGGCACTTTGTGGTTGTGCTGCTGATGTTGCTTGGCGAGGGTGTTGGCGCAATTCATGCTGACAGCAGTTCCTTCCAAAGGTTGACACAGCAGTATGCGCAGCTGCTGGAGCAGCAAGGCAAGGATGAATGGGCAGTGTACGTGGCTCATTTTGTGAGCGACCATCGAGCACGTGCTGCAATGATCAGGCGCTTGCTGATAAGCCAAGCAAAGGCAGCTCAATGGGACTTTGGCAAGGAGGCTACCTTGCCCTGGCCAAGCCTACCTTCGGGTTGGTTGTGGCACGCCAGAGCTCTTGCCTGCGAGCAGGTTCTCGATTGGTGCGGCGCACTGACATGCTGGCAACAATGTGGTGGTGAAGAGGCCCGAGCTGTTACCCTTGCTTGTGGGTATTTGCTTGGTCCAGCACTTTTGGGACATGCATCTTCGCCTTACAAGAGGGGTGCAGTCGATGCCATCCAGCTGTCGCCCATGAACCCGGCCGCTCGGTGGTTGCACAGATCTCTCGAGGATCTAAGTACTGCCATGGGCAGCAATGACATTCTCTGGGCAGATGTCGGCCGGGAATCCTTGGGAGTCTTGCGAAGATGGGCGCAAGAAGGCCCTGCTCGCTTTGACCCTGCCACTTTGGTGCATCTTCATTGGCGTTGTGAGCGCTTGCGACAAGGCATGCTCGGGCTGCCATGCTGAGCTGCGTTCTCTATGAAAAGAAAACGAATATCCTATGCAAGTCCTTATGACAAGAGCTTCCACCGCGCTCCTATCCAACGTGTTCCAAACCCTCCCAATGTTTGTATCCCTACGTGAAGACATCCGGCTCTTTGCGGCGGCTGGCGCCAAAACTTCTTCCCATTCCCAGCTTCAGAGCCCTGCCCCCATACTCTCAGTAACCCTGAAGCCGAAAGATCCGGCGCGCGCCTCCATGAACATCATGAAAGCTAGAGTTCTGTGGGACGTCGGTATCCAGAGAATCCCCAAAACCCGAGAGATACGCCGAAACCCTTGTATATTATGTTATATCACATTAAATTTGTTTGATATTATGTTATATCATATTATATATTATCTTATATTCTATTCTATCACAGATTATAAAACCTGTCATATTCTAGTATGTCCTATTTTTTATTATATCATATTACATTGTATTATATGTATATATATATATATATATATTATCCGTGAGGCCGCCTGCGCAGGGATGATTGGCTGCGTGAGCTTGAGCCACTGCAGGAGCGTTAAGGGTTCATAGGGTTTATCGGGTTTATAGGTTTTATAGGGTTTACAGGGTTTATAGGGTTTACAGGGTTTGTAGGGTTTACAGGGTTTGTAGGGTTTACAGGGTTTATAGGGTTTTAGGGGACAGCTTCGGGGACAAAGATTTCTGGCTGCAAGACTTACTGATCCCAGGTTCCACGGAAGGCCCTGTATTCGCTTTTCCGGGGTATTGGAACCCTAAGCCCTACCCTAAACCCTCAACCCTGAACCCTAAACCCTAAAAGGGATACTGGAGAACCCATGGGTTTAAAGGTGAAGTTTGCTTGAGTTGGGGAGGTTTTAAGTTCGGGTCCCTTCACAAGGCAAGCTGAGACGAGGTTTCATGCTCATGAAAGGGGGTCTAGGGCCCCTAAACCCTAAACCCTAAACCCTACATCCAGGGCCAAACCCGACTGGTGAGGACCAGATCGAAGACATTGGCCCCTCGCTGGGCAAGTTCTTCACCATGATACAGGCAGAAGTTGCCACGTGTGATAGGGTTTGGGGTTTAGGGTTTAGGGTTTAGGGTTTCGGGGGTTTCGGGTCTAGGGTCTAGGGTCTAGGGTTTAGGGTTTAGGGTTTAGGGTTTAGGGTTTAGGGAAGGGATAGGCTGTTGTGACCAGACTGTTGACCACGGACTTTGGTTAGGTTCGCATGTTGGCCGCATGAGGACCTCATACGGGATCAGTGCTCCTCAACGACTGGGTTCTGAGACTAGTAACAATGGGATGCCTGTGCTAGATCTTCCGATGTTTGGAGTTGTTTCGTGGGTTCCCAATCCTCCCTAAACCCTACACCCTAAACCCTAAACCCTAAACCCTAAACCCTAAACCCCATAAAGTTGATAAACGTTGAACCAGACTTCCGGCTGCCCCATGCGGGGATTCTGCTCGCTTCGCGCACCCCCCGCCCCCTTGTTTGGGAGCACCCTTCTGAGTCGGAATAGGGTTTAGGGCTTAGGGTTTAGGGTTTAGGGTTTAGGGTTTAGGGTTTAGGGCCTTACAGCGCTGATCTGTGTAGCTATTTATCATAGAACGACATTTTCACATTCTGACAGTTTAGTATTTTATTTTTATCATTAAGTTGGAAGTTCACGGTGTGCTCACTGCGAGGCAAGTCATAGCGGTGATGTGACCAGATGTGATCTAGGGGTAGCTGCCCTGCAGTACTCGAGGCATGCGCTTACTTGAACTACAGGGAGCATGAATTGGTTTAGGGTTTAGGGTTCAAGATTTACGTTTTACGGTTTAGAGTTTAGGTGCCTTCGGACCTGTGAGGGTGGGAGCAGATTTGCCGTCACGAAACAGGCGGTGGGCACTGCGCGTGTCGCGGACGTGGTGACGTGCGATGACTGGCGGCCTTGCTTGCAGTCAAAGACTCCTAAGTAAAGGTGTATTCCTTTGGACGGTTTCCATAATCTGTGTAAGAAATGTTCCGCGCACGGTCGCCTTGAGGCCTAGACTAGCTTGCTAAAGGAGTATTGGGGTGTCTGAGGACAAGCCGTAGTCGACCAAAACTACCATAAACTCGGGCTGTCTTTTGCATCAGAAGAACATATTGCCCAAGCCTTGGGCTAATGAGGAGCAATGCGGCATTTCCCATCAGCTCCTACATACTCCCAACTGGATTCCTAGCAGCTCCACTGATAAATACTGCGAAAAGCCAAGACTTGACTGCCACTCTTTCCCATGCACATCGTGCGGCAACCCCAGGGAACGTTAAGAGAGCGCTCAAGGGGGAGGCTGAGGTGGGCTCAACAATTAAAGGGGCTTGAGGGCTCGCTTGAGTCGACGAATGCAAAAGAGTGAGTGTGGAGCTTGTACCCCAACTACCTAAACCTCCAGTCCCTAAGCCCTATGTACCTTCAACAACCTCGTGTCCCTAAGCCCTACGTACCTTCACTCCCCAACCCCTGACCCTTAGACCCCCTCCCGGGGATGCAGTGTCTGTCAGAAGCTGGGTAGCCTCTCAAGGCTGGTTTCCGAAATTGGGGTATATACCTTTCTTGGGGCCCACAAGGGAATCCTACTATTTAGGGGTCTATTTTGGGGATCCCCTATTTTCGTAAACCCCAAAATATGTAGGGTGTTGAAGTAGAATAAAGAGGACCCGACAAGGGATCAGAAATGTAGGGACCCGACCAGATGATGCCCAAATGGCCACTTCTCTACATAATCGTCCCTTTTGGGGCGGGGGGGGGGGGGGGGGTTACTTTTTTTTAAGGCGGCCGCTAGTAAGGTATCCGGTATCCACCAAGGGACCACTCCTAAAACTTATATAAACCGTATTCTCTAAACATCTTTTGGAGAACTCACCAGGCGGTTTCCGAAATTGGGGTCCTTTTTTATGTGGGGATCCCATTATTTGGGGGGGTCTACTTTAGGGATCCCCGGTTTCGTAAACCCCCCCACCAAGTCGAGGCACAGCTTCTTCTTCCAGTGCTTGGCCGGTAGCCATGCGGAGAGGCTCCTCGACCAGGCGCCCCAGCTGGGTGTTAGCCCCAAACTTCCCCAAACCCTAAACCCTAAGACCCTAAACCCTAGCCCTAAACCCCAAACCCCAAAACCGAAACTTACCCTAAACCCTAAACCCCCTAACTGCCCAAGCCGCCACACACGGTTTCCCCCAAAGGCTCTCCAAGCCTTTTGTAAGCCCCTGAACACCTGTGACCCTGATGCTGGTTGTGGGTTGCAGGGTTTTGGGTTTTAGGATTGAGGGTTGCAAGGCTGATTTCTCAGGGCGACCTCCAACTCATTGCTCGCGAAGCTTCAGAAAGTACGGATCCTGACTGAGGGGGAGGCTTGCTCAAAATTTCCCGAACCTGAGCATACAAGAACAAGTTGAAGCAAGAGATGAGCTCCTCATAGGTCACGTCACAAGCCCCTGAGGCCCTCAACTAAACCCTAAACCCTGAACCCTAAACCTAGACCCTGAACCCTGAACCCTGAACCCTCAACCCTCAACCCTCAACCCTCAACCCTGAACCCTGAACCCTCAACCCTCAACCCTCAACCCTCAACCCTCCCCGGCGCCTTACTGCAGCCTTGGAGGACCTCGGCCCGCGCCGCCATTCCTGTCCGCCACGACCACGCCCGCCAACGCTGGCGACGGCCGACTGTGGGAAGGACGCCCTAAACATGCAATGTAAGGGGTCGGAGTAATGACTGATCATATTCCCTTATGCTCCCTCTATAGATGTACCAAAATATCCCCCCTAAAAACCCTATAGTTTAATCATTCAGGCTCCTACATTATAGAGGTGCCGGTCTGCGCGTTCACTTGCTGCAAACTGCTGCTGTCATGGGCGCTCATCTCTCACTTACTGGAACGTATCTGAGTGCAGGGATGTGGAAAGCCTGAACCACAAGCAGAGCAAGCCAATGCTGGCAGATTTTGGAGGCTTAAGCTAGGATGCAGGGTGATGAGATTTGGTAGTTGATGCATCGGCAGCAGCCGCCCTGGACAGACGCAAGGCCTAAACCACAATAAAGAGCTCCCTAAACCCTAAACCCGACTAAACCCTAAACCCAAAGTTCAGATTCTTCCAGAACAACGATGGAACCTGCAGTCGAGCTCCCGTTGTCGAGCCACGTTTCGAAGCTTCTTCGAAGTAGAGAGGGACGTAGGAGCTGTCCATTTGGTTTCTACAGCTCCTTGAGTGACCAGTACAGTAGTTCTACACTGCTCTGCACAACAAGAGGCAGTTTAGGGCTTAGGTTTTCGGTTGCAGGGTTTAGGGTTTAGGGTTTAGGGTTTCGGGTTTAGGGTTTCGGTCATCTGAGGAATTCGGGCGCTACGAAGTCCACCCTTCCTGGCGGGAAGTTCGGCCTTGTTTCTTCCCAACTCAGGGGTGAACATATCCCTTTCTTCTTTTCCCTTCCTTCCACCAGTTGTCATCGAATCCGCGCCATGCCACCACCTCCCTGAACCCTAAACCCTAAACCCTAAACCCTAAACCCTAAACCCTAAACCCTAAACCCTAAACCCTAAACCCTAAACCCTAAACCCTAAACCCTAAACCCTAAACCCTAAACCCTACACCCTGAACCCTAAACCCTAAACCCTGAACCCGAAAGTCGCCCACGTCCTCTAAGCCTCGCGCGAGCAGGAACAGCGGAGTCCAGGCCGACTTGCGCGCAGCAGCGATTTCCCTTGCCAAGCTGATGAAACCACTATAGGGGTTTAGGGTTTAGGGTTTAGGGTTTAGGGTTTAGGGTTTTTAGGGTTTAGGGTTCGGGGAGCAGACTGCCATAATATGGGGGCTTCCGAAAACAGGGGTACCCTCTTTGGGGGGTCACTTTAAGGGGCTTCTACTTTATTTCGGTGTGTACAAGGGTTACCCCTATTTTACAAAAATGCCCATTCTGGGTACAGACCCTAAACTCAACCGGGTCTGGGGTTCAGAACTCCTAGGATTTGGATGCCCTGCCGAACCCGTAAATGGATGTAAGTCGTTCTGAGCTAGGTAAGTTAGGTAACTTGGTATCATGACATTCACTTACAAGGAGGATGCCCCCCCAAAAAGGGGGCACCTAAGTCAAAACAAGTCGCAGACAGGCCTCAACCAAAACCAGGAGAACAGCGGTTGGACTTCAGGAGCTTCGGAACTCACTGCGAGTCCTCAGAGTCGAGCGTCTTTGTTGAGAGAGGACGCGCTTCTGTAGGAGCAGGAGTTCGCAGACCCTCAACTCCTAAACCCTCTGAGGGCATTTCCCCAAAATAGGGGTGCCCTTAAGCTACCCCCAAAATGGTAGCATCCTCAAAGAACCCCCAAAAGGGTACCCCTATTTTCGGAAACCCCTATATCCCTCACCCTCACCCTGGCAGTCGTTCATCCTGGGTTGCCTTCACAAATCTCAGAGCTTTGTCTCCTCCTGATGATTCCCCCTTTTGTTCCGGAGTGTCTGGGTTAGGTTCCCTTTAAAACAAGCCCCATGAACCCCAACAAGTTTCCAATTGTCTTTCCCGTAAGGGTCTGCAGAGTTTAGGGTTTGGGGTTTGGGGTTGTTTTTGTTGGGATGTTCCCCATTGCACTAGCAGTTAGGAAAAGGGGGAACATCCCAAGTTATTTTCCCCGAGCTTTTCAAGCTGAGGGCTCCTTGAGTATACATCGGGTATGGGATGAACATGGATGAACCGCAACTCGCGCATCAAACCCTCTCTCGCCTCCAGGCTCGAACGAGCTTAAGGTCCTGATGTCCCCCGAGCAGGCAGCTAGAATCTTCGGAACATCGGGGCGTTTCAGGGTGCCCCATATGGGGCTTGATCTAAAGTCCCTTCTGTGAAATTATTTAGGGTCCCTACTGGATCCTATAGGCTTATAAGGGAGACGTAGGGCAACTTTGGGAGGAGCAGGTGTTTTGATCAACTCCTTCCCGCATACCCTTAAAACCTGAAGCCGAAGGCCCCTTCCACTCCAAAAGGAGCGATCTAAGGGTTTGCGGGCTGCGGAAACCCAGCCTCAGCAAGGGTTTGTGGCATCGGGTGTCTAAGGGTTGAGGGAAAGATTTAGGGTAGGAGGGAGCCGAAACTGAGAGACGGCAACCTAAATTTAAGGGTTGTTACGGGGTTCTCTCCTTGCCCGCCCCTATCCGGCCGTATCCTCCCCCCCCCACCCCACAATGGTATCCCCCCCCAAACCCCAAACCTCTCCCCTAAAACCTTAAACCAACCTTAAACCTCACACCCTTAACACAAACCGTAAACCTTCAACCCCAAACGCCAACCCCCCATTCACAGCACAGGCAGGGGTTGCTAACCCTTAAACTCTAAACTTATGTAAACCTTGAACCTTAAACCCTAAACCGTAACCCCCCAACCACACTCACACCACAAGGGGGGCGGGGGGGGGGGTGCGGCCGGTCTCTTAAACCTTCAGCCCCAAAATCCAAAAACCCCAACCCCCCAAAAGCGTGGGGGTGGATCCAAGGGAGGATGCGGGGGGCGGGGATACCATGGGGGGTGGGGGTGCGGAGGGGTGGCAGCCCCAGACTCTCGGGCTCAGGGGTTCAGGGGGTCCGCGGTTGAAGGTGCATACTGTAGCTTAGTAGCTGAATGAGTGCCCTTTACACTTTTTGCGATAAGATAACCCCATATAGAGCTGAAAGCGTACACCTGAAAGTGTGCACTTTTTGGGGGGCTTCTGAACTCAGTAACTGAGGTAGGGTGTAGGGCGTCACGGGGTTTTACTGGCCTTGTCAGCAGGTGCAATTGGAGCTGAAGAGGCTTCCCAGAGCCTGCACGTTGGGGAGTTCAGGGGGCGGAGTGCGGAAGGACTTCAGAAAGAGCTCGACTGGAGTCCCTGAGTAGTTGTTGGGGCTGGGGTGGGTGTGTGGGGGTTCGGACAGGATCGTGCTTTGGGGGGCGGAAGGTTTGAGGGTTTGTGGGTGGTTGCGTTGTTCTGACGGATCTGGGAATCTGCCCGAAACCCCGAAGACGAAGGCAGAATGTCGACCCTCGACCGTTGCTTCTCAAGAGCCAACATGAAGGCCCAGAACCCGAGCCGACCTTACAGTACCCTTATACTAACAGTCAGTAATAGGGAGTATAGTAACCCATATTTGAATCCCTATTGAGGACTGCTGGTATAAGGGGGAACATCCCAAACTCTAGTGCCCGACGGGGCAGCTGCCTAGCGCTTGGGTTTCGGAGGGAGGGGTGAGGGGTACGTTGCCGGAGGCGTTACTCTTCCACTGGCTGCTGCTCGCTCCACTTGACTCACTTGAGTCAATTGAGGCCTCCGCCGCGCTGTGTCTCCGCACATGGAAGCCATTGATTCTGCAACGCCTCAACTTGCAGTTCAGACCCGGAAGGGAACCCTTGAAGGTTTGGAGATTGAGCCACACAGACTCCAACACCCCCGCACCTCTGTGGGGACATATTTGAGTGTGGTGGATCTGATCACACACGCCAAATCATGTCTGATAGCGGGTGACCTGCAGGGTTGCCAACTGCTGAAGATTCTCAAGACTCAAGCTTTACTGTAAACCTTTAGGTCACTGGGCTCAAACACCCCTAAACGCCAAACCCTCGCGTGTTGGCCAAAAGCTTCACAGTGCAGTGCATAGCTGGCATAGCTGCGCAGGGGCTTTTCACCAAACGCGCAAAAGAAACTCTGTCCACACACCCGTTGTTCCAGCGCCAGGGTTTCGCAGCATGGCTACAATTGCTCGGCCCCTCTCGCCGAGTTGGCTGCCCAAGGCCGGCCGAGGAGAAGTTGTCCGATTTCGGGCGCAGGGCTTCCGGGCTTGATTCCTAGGTCGCCATGGTGCCTTAGTCTGGGTCGGGGTGTGGTGTCGGCAGTGATGACAGGATCTGAGAGTCGCAACCTTCTGAAAAAGGGACTATTTACAAGATCGGCGTACAGCTCTACAAGCCGTTGAGATCTTGTGTGTTGAGTTTGCCCTTTATCATAACTTGAGGGGCTTGCCTGGGCCACCAATCGCCTGCGACATCCCGGGGGTTGCACTTGTACATATATATATATGTATGTATGTATGTATGTATGTATGTATGTATGTATGTATGTATGTATGTATGTATGTATGCATGTGTATATATATATACACATATACATTGCTGTTGTTTGGTCATTTTATTCGACATATGTATATGTGCTGATATAGGTGTATGTGCATACATACACATATATATATATATACATATATGCATATGCATGCATGCATACATACATACATACACATATACATATACATATAAAGGCTGCAACTCGCCTAGGGTCTCTTGCGCTTTGGGGGTCGCAGGCGAGGTTCGGGTTGCTCTCATCTCAAGCCGATGTGCAGGCCCTCCGCAAGTCTGAAGGGCGTCGCCTTCCGCCACCTGCGCCTCACTGCTGAAAGGACGATGACAAAAGACATCGAACAGCAAGCCATCCAAGACCCTAAGAGGCCCTGTAAACCTGGAATCAAAACCCCCGCTGTGAACCCGAAGTTGTGTGGTCTTGGGGATTCTCTCTTCCCGAGCTGCTCGGGCTTGCTCAGAGGCCACTGATGCACGCAGATGCGTCGACCCAAACTCATCACTTTCACGAGTTTGCATTGTTTTGGGTTTGGGATTTGAAAGGTTCGGCAATTCGCCATGTCCAGAAGTCAAAGGCAATTCGTCATCAGGAGGGGTGAACAGACAGCCAGCTCAGGCCCGCACAACAACGGCAACCCACACAGTGGGCTCCAAACTGAATTCTCCCCCCCTCCCCCTCCCTCCCACCCGGCCTCCGAACCCACAAGACCTAAACGCCAAGCAAGCCCTGGTGGTTCGCCAGTCTCACCACAATGCAAGGGCCAAGCCTTCGCTGGCATGCGGGCCCTGTATGACCAGCGCTTGTAATCAAGGCGCATCGGAAAGCCTGGCGCTGGAGGCCCCCTTGGAGCCTAAACACGAACTCTAAACCCTAAATGGGTTTGTGTTTTTTTGGGGGGCTCAGGTTTCAGAATGGCACACGGGTTGCACACCCGCGAAACATACCCCGTAACGTAACATACCCCCGAAATTGCAGGGAAAGTAGCTCCTGATGCCGCGAAACATACCCGAAACATACCCCCGAAACATACCCCGAAACATACCCCGAAACATACCCGCGAAACATTCCCCGACCCCAACACGTGTCACGCGCCTCCCCATTAAAATACAAACCCAAATAGACCCAAATCCTAAACCCTAAACCCTAAACCCTAAACCCTAAGCCCTAAGCCCTAAGCCCTAAGCCCTAAGCCCTAGGCCCTAGGCCCTAGGCCCTAAGCCCTAAGCCCTAAAGCCCAAGCCCCGAAGCTCCATACTCCCGTTTCTCAGCGTTGGGGCCCTTGCCGTAGCTCGGAGACTCGGCGTTCGGCCAGGCTCCCTCGTAGTAGGGGGCTCCAGAGCCAGCGTTTGGGTTTAGGGTTCAGGGTTGAAGATTTAGGGTTTAGGGTTTAGGGTTTAGGATTTAGGGCCTTTAGGGTTTAGGGCTTTTAGGGTTTAGGGCCTTTCGGGTTCAGGGCCTTTCGGGTTTAGGGCCTTTCGGGTTTAGGGCCTTTTAGGGTTTGGCCTTTAGGGTTTAGGGCCTTTAGGCTTTAGGGCCTTTAGGGTTTAGGGCTGAGGTAGATTCAGCGGACCTAAACCCTGAGCCAGGCAGATTTGTGGCAGGTCTTGCGAAGTTGGCAAAGACACCTTGATTCCGCATCGCAAGAGTACTCTTTAGACTCTTTGGTACTCGGTGGGCGGAAGTTGATAGGGCTTGCTTGGGCTGTAGGGGTTGCTGGTCCGGCACGAAAGAAAGCTGAGCTCTACCGCAAACCGTGACCCACTAATGGAGCGTGATGTATGCTCTGGAGTCCTAGCTCCACGCGCCACCGCCACGTGTCAACACACGTTCGGCCAAAGCATGCGCAAAAGGAGCCTGCGGCAAACCAATGCCGAAAGTCGGAGATAAAAGTCCTTGCGGGCAGGTGGTCGGGTCCTGTATGCAGACTCTGCTCAAACATAAACCCCTCCTAAACCCTTCGGCAAGTGAGAGGCAACACGGAGCCCAAATAGCTGCAAAGATCACCGCTATTTGCGTAAGTCAGTATCTTTGTGCCGGAGCCTGGGCCAGGTAGCCCAGAGTGAAATTCCGCGCTTGCGGACTATAAACCCTAAACCCTAAACCCTAAACCCTGCAGCCCAACTTCTCCAAGCCCGAAACCCTTTGGGTTTAGAGGTTGGAGGGCAGAAGCTGGCAAGACTGTCAGCTTGCGGCCTTTTGGGGATTTCCGAAAATGGTGGTACCCTTTTCGGGGGGTTCCTTTAAGGGGATTCTATTCTGTTTGGGGCATTACAAGGGTACCCCTATTTTGGGAGGAAAAAACCTTTTGTTCCAGATGATCTCATAGCAAGTGGAACTTGGCCGCTAAGTCTGTGCCTGTTGACATCAGACGCGTTCGGACCACAGGAAAAATTACTGTCGTGCTCTTCTCTGGAAACTAGTACACTACTATTTGCTTAAGAACCCCAAAAGAATAAAAGAACAACAATCCCTATATTACAGTAGTACAAGAAGACCTGTCAGAAGCCACTGCCAATCCCGAGCCCAGACCCTCCCCCAACATCCGGCTTCGCGGTGAGTTGAGAGGAGAAGTCGAAGCGATGGTACGAGTTCCTCACGTCGCTCTTCGCCATCCTGGGGGGGTTGCTTGGCCATTGTATTCGTATCATCAGCGTGAGGGTGGTTGCCCTAAACCCTAAACCCTAAACCCTAAACCCTAAACCCTAAACCCTAAACCCTAAACCCTAAACCCTAAACCCTAAACCCTAAACCCTAAACCAGGATGGTTGTGTCAAGAGCACTCACAGAGGCGCCGAAAAAGCTCGGCATGTTGGGTCGCCCAGGACATTTACCATCGTCGAGCTCACCAGCGGAGCTGTGGAAACCGTCCGGAACTCTTAGGGTTTAGGGTTTTGGGTTTAGGGTTTACGGTTTAGGGCTTGCTGCAGCTGTATTATTGTTATTGTTGCTGCTAATCTTCATATACTTGCAATGTAGCATTGACGGGCTTGATGATCGGTTGATCGGTTGGGCGCATCTACTTTTTTGATCGTCCCAAACTATTCGGAGCACCCCTTCCGGGTACGGCGCAATATATGTCTTTTCTTTCGTGTAGAATGCGGACCTTCAAATTGAGCTTACCTGGCTAGTTTGTCTTCGGCCCACAAGAACTGTACAAGAACTTGCCTTTCAAGCGCCCGACGCCCAAAATTTCGCTGGACTCACAACAGCCAAACTTGTAATCTTCGCGGGCCAGCATGATCTCATCCTCGGTGAGGTACCCAACGAACCCCAGGTCTCCGTCCATTCCACCTCGGGGATGTTCAAGTTCCCCTTCATACTAACAGTACTTAATCGGAAGTTTCGTACCCGGTATTATCATCCCGTTTAAGGACTGTTCAGAACTTATAAGGGGGAACTTCTCAAATTCCACTTTTCAAGCACCTACAGCTGGCTTGCAAGGTTTTTCTGCTGGGTTCTCCACGGGCACAGGGATGAGGGGTCCTTAGACAGCATGCTCTCTGGCGCTTGGGCTTCGCAGGGTTTAGGGTTTAGGGTTTAGGGTTTAGGGTTTAGGGTTTAGGGTTTAGGGTTTAGGGCCTTCTGGTGATGTGGCTTAGCTTGGAAAGCCCTGAGCAACTCAGCCCTGATCTGCTCAGGTCGGTACGGCGCTGAAAGACACGTTGGGCAAGAAGAACTAGGGGGGGGGGGTGATCTCACTCGGCAGCTACCCCAGAGAGCTTCTCACCTCTTACCTAAACCCTGAACCCTAAACCCTAAACCCTAAGCCTTTCGACAACACACCCTAAATCCTGGAAATGATCCCGTCAATTCTAACATGGAGCTAGGGTTCCAGTAAAACCTGTGCAATCAACATGGGAAGTTTAGGGTTTGGGGTTTCGGGTTTAGGGTTTAGGGTTTAGGGGGAATTCCCTAAACCCCAAACCGGAAAAAAGGTTGTTCAGACCTACAGTCGCACTTGTAGCCCCTCTCATGCCTAGATTCAATTTCAGCGACTTCTATTGTCCTAGGTACCCTAAACCCTAAACCCTAAACCCTCAACCCTAAACCCTAAACCCTAATCCCTACACCCTACACCCTACACCCTACGCCCGCCACCCTACACCCTACACCCTAAACCCTAACTAAACCGCAGGGTTTGAGGGTTTGGGGTTTGAGGGATTCGGGATTGTTCACGGCTGCTTGGTGTCCAACCAGCATCTCTCGCGGCTGTGGGTCTTTGCACATGAGCCCCAAGTCCTCAGCAACCCTAAACCCTAAACCCCCAAACCCCTAAACCCTAAACCCCTAAACCCTAAACCCCTAAACCCCTAAACCCCTAAACTCCTAAACTCCCTAAACCCTAAACCCCTAAACCCCTAAACCCTAAACCCTTATGAACTTGGGGGGTCTTCTTGGGAAGCTGCTGCGAGTCTCACGAACGGCGCGGAGCGAAGTGAAGCTGCGCAGGCTCAGGGTTTAGGGATATAAGGAGGGACCCCTAGAAGGGACCCTTAATCTCATTCCCCTATGATACTTACCCACTCTATATATATGTATATACAAATATATACATATATATATATACACATATATATATAGGTATGCCTTATATAGTCCCTATTTGCCGAAGTAGCCCCTACAAGACCTCTAAGGTCTCCCACCTTTAGGCCCTTGAATTTCGGATCTAGAAGTCGGGTGAAAAGCGTCTCGGTTCCCTGTGCCGTTCGTGACAGTGAGCCTGCGATGAAACTGGCAGCTGCCTTGACAGGATTTGTTCTGAGAATTTCTCAGAGCTTGGAAAAAGCAAGAGTTTGGGTTGAGTTCTTAGGCTGGGCTTAGGATCTTAGCTGATGGAGTTTTGCAAAACAAGGAAGGAAGGCTTCTAGAAGAGAAGGTCGGGGCAGCCTGCTGCGGTCTAATGAGACCGGCCGCGAAGTGGATCCCCACCACGGCCCACAGGAGGTGCGTCGCAACACTCATCCAGCAGCCTACATAAGGACCAATACGATCCCCATAATTAAAAAACTAAACTGAAACAGCCCCGTACAGGACTTGCATGTCCATCCCCCGACGCTCTGGGCGATCATTCCCTGAAGATCTTGGCGTTAGGTGTTGCAAGCATGTTCGAGAAAGGAATTGAAAACCCAGCGGCCCTAAACCTAAACCCTAAAGCCTACAGCCGTAACAACTTGTTACCCTTCCAAAGTTGGCCGAGAGCTGCGGCGCATCCTGCTGAGGAGTTGTCTTTTGCCCCTTCCTTATGCCCGTGTAGCCGCGAACGCAGAGGAGTGTATGGTCTTAGGGTTGAAAAGTTTAGGGCTGGAGGGTTTGCAACGATGCCAACCGCAACAGCCCATAGCGCCATAGAGGTCTATCAGGGCCGGGTCGAGCCGGAAGTCCCTAAAATGCCTACATAGCTTTCCCTGCAATTAGGGTTTGCGATGGGGGTTTCCGTGAAGAAGCCCGAAATCTTTTCTGTTCGCCCGACCTCTCGATGGCGTCGCACCCTCGCTCGCCGGGATCAACCATGCCGCGAAAGGGTAGGCAAAATATTGCTCGCGCAGTGCAGCTGGTATAACTGGTTTCCCCGGCACGGTTACTGACAAGTAGTGAGCATCGTCATCTTGCTGGGGTGCCGACGGCCTCGCTGAGCTCTCGGTCGCTAGGGGGCGCTGCCCAGAAAAACTTTGTTCGGCCCTTGCGGGCTCCCACGACAGCGAGCGGATGAAAAGGTTGCCGGCCTGCTGGTATTGGAAAGTGCTTGTCCGGTGGTTGCCATGGTCCGAGAAGGGGAAAGGAGGTGGAGAGGATTTGGCTGGGACCAATTTTTCGACAGCACGAAATTGTGAGTCAGAAGCGAAGCAGCTGCCACGACAGCAGAAAAAGCGTTATGGCTGTATGTGTTCACGGTCACCTCATCATTACCACGCCGCACTGATGGATTTGCCTCCTTCTCCTCCCTGACCCACACCTTGCACATGCCTTTAGGGTTTAGGGTTGAGGGTTGACTGTAATTTCAGAAGGCTCCAAAGGCGCAGGTTTCAGGGCTGAGAATGTGGTCCAAGTTTATAGGTTTAGATGCTGCTTCCTCGGCTGCAAGCATTTTGGCCACAGACAGACCGTCCGGCCCGCAAACCGCCTCCTGAGACAGAGGCCGCCCAGATTATCAGGGAGTTCAAGGATGGAGCGGGTTCATGAAATTTAGGGATACGTGGAAGTAATTCTTCATTTTTGGGTGCTTTTATTCCTCAAAACAGCTGAAAACTGTGGTTTTTTGCTGGGGTTCCAAGTTCAGTTGTCGAAAAGGGTTCGCAAAATCTGGCGCGTGCAGGCGACCGCCGCAGTGGGGTATCCCAGAGAGATGAGCTGGAGAGACTTGGCGGCCCTGGCACCTCCTCCTCCTCCTCCAGGTTGATTCTCTGAGGTTGCGATGTGGGAGTTTATGATTATAAAGGACCCCCATACTACTGTAGACCCCCAAATGGCAGGATCCTCTCATAGCAAGGACCCCAATACCCCAGTATCGCAAACCCCCATGTTCATGTCAAGCTGCTGTAAGTCGACCCCCGCATCAACCGACTCCTGACTTAAGAACCCCATCCTGTGGATGAGACGTTCCAGAGTGCCACTGTGCTTTTAAAACGCAAAATGACTTGCTTGCAGCTTCTTGGTTTGGATAAAAACTCAGATACTTGCGAGGTCATGCCCCACTCCCGGCCACACCTCGCCCTAAGTACTGGGGATCTTATGGCCCTGCACCCTAAACCCTAAACCTTACACCTTAAACCCTACTGTTCATGCAGCTGATTTGAAGTGGCCATCCTTGAACACCTGCTCGAAAGCTTGAGGCAACAAGCGATCCTGGGACGATGACTGGAAGGGCAATAGCTGGAAGGCCTCCAGCACTCTTGGGATGTTCAGCCCCCCAACCCCTAAACCCTACACCCCAATTCTACGCTCTTTGAGGTTCAACTGAGGTTCAAAGGTTCCGGGCCGAGGGCACAGCAGGAACTTGGAGTTAGTCCTAGATCTCGTGCAGGGTGAAAGCCAGTCTGCTAGTGCCGTCCAAGGCCCTTCCAGAATGGCTGTGGTGCTGATGGGAAAAGGATGTAAGTCAAGCCCCTACAACGTCATGTACCTCCTCTCATGTCTCAAGCAATGCCAGGATGACGGGTACAAGAGCAAAGGCCCGTGGGACTGCCTGCGTCTGGGGGCATGTTCCCAAGCGTGCCCACGGAAGTGAGGGCACTGCATCGTATTGGCCTAGGGTTTACCGATGTTGACAGAACTTGTGCTTTGTGGTGCATATGCCTGATGACGAACTAGGAGAACGCGTCATGAAAGATCGCTTGGATCGTTTCCCTGGCACTGAAGCACATACATGCTCCAATCCATAACTTGCATCGTTTTGGCAGGGCGGGTTTTCTCTCAAGAGGGCCAAGTTAAGAAAAGAGACCTTCCAGCACAGCAAAAATGGGATTTTTATAAAAACCCTCGGTTTTTTTAATAAAAACAGAATCCCTCCTATTTGAAAGGTGCCTACTGGGGCGAGAAGAGGCGCCGTTTCTTTTCTTTTTTCGCGGGCTGCAGCTGCTTGCAGATGGGTCCGACACCTTCCGGCTCTGTAGTCTTCTCAGGCTTCCCTAGGATCCTAGGCCTGCTTGAAGAAAAAGTATCAGTTCATATCAGTTCTCTGCTCCCTAAGTCCTTCTGATCTTACTCCTGAATGTTGGAAATGCCTGCAGTCGACAGGTCACGCGGAGATGACTGGAGCAAGGCGGACTGGTTGAGTCAAGCGAAGAAGTCAGAGAAGAGGGTGCAGGGCTGCTTGTTGTCCATGGGGCTACGGGAAGATCCAGTCCCGTCGGTTTGAATTTCGGCCTGGGTGCTCCACTGCAACCCTAAACCCTAAACCCTAAACCCTAAGCCCTAAGCCCTAAACCCTAAACCCTAAACCCTACGTGCTTCCACTCCCAGGACTCCGGCAGCGGCTACCGACAGAATGGCAACTCCTGGGGAGCCGCGGCCCTCGGATCTGCGGGTCTGCGGCGGGTCGGTACTTGGGCCTTTAGGAGCGTTGTGATGCAGGAACTTGTATGGGGTGTGTATACATATATATATATATACATTAAACGGGCGAATAGCCCTATAGGGTGTATATATATATATATACACACAGCAAAAAAATATCTATATATCTATATATCTATATATCTATATATCTACATATCTATATATCTATAAGTAGATATAGATGTATACATATATATGTATATGTAAGCATAAATACATATAGCCCTTGCAAAGCATGGAGGCCAACAGCCCACAACTTGAGCCGCTGCTGACTTTGGGACTCGCGTGTGGGGGGCGTATATCTTTGTCAGAGAAGGCCAAGGCCACCCCTATCACTGGGAGTTCTGGGCGGTAGAACGTTGAATTAAACGATGGCCATCAGTCCCCTCAGTCTATCAGTTCTCACTTGGGATGAGGGGGAACATCCCAAGCTCTCGCCGTTGTCCAAAGCTGGGCACCCATCAAAGCCTTGACATGTGCTTCCGCCCGAGGGTGGCGGCCGACGTGGGCGAGACCGGGAGCCCCACAAGACCAAGGAAGCACACGTGTCTTGGAATCTTCCGGTCTGCAGGGCTACAGGGTCCAAGGTTCCACTTAAGACTTTCTGTAAGCCTCTTGCAGGAAGAGCTAGATGCTGACCTGGAGCGCTACTTCGGACGAGAGGCTCCCACCGACGCCTCGGCTGACTATCTTTTTCTGTCGGTATCTAGCCTTATCTACTTGCTGTCGCAAAGTAACCGTTTTTGGGTCGCCGTTTGCATAAGATAGCAGCAGAGCCAGACGGCTGGGCTAGAAATGACCACCGACTTCTACGGGGGTGGAGGGTGTGGGGCGGGCGTGGGAGACATGGAGGGGTCGTACTCTCCGAAAAGGTCCCGGCGACACATGATGGGGAGAAAGTCAGTCCAGGACGCCGAGGAAGTCACCGGCATACAGAAGCATCCGTCGTTCTGCTCCATGCATACCTTCTCAGCGCACACTCCTGGCGGTCATGAACTGAACCTGGTCTCTAAAGTATCCGAAGACGTGGAAAAACAGCAGCTAACATTGGGTTCTGCCTTTCTGCTCAGGAAGGCAGCGGAGCGAGCAAGGCGCGCTGAGCCGTTTATAGTGATGAGTATCCACAACACCTGCCAGCACCAGCTGCGGTCACTTCTCCTCCGCACACTACCAGGTGCTTGTACGTTCTCAGCATGCGCGACTTGCACTGTGTTCCACACTGACTGTTCCCGCCTGGTGGCGGCACGGGACAGCCTTGCCTAGGATCTCGACTCTGAATACCCGAGAATCGAGCTGAGTTTAGTTTAATGAACAAGGGGCCACAAAAGACCGACACTCTACAGCCCTAAAGCCTAAAGCCTAACCCTAAACCCAAACCCTAAACCCTAAACCCTAAGCCATTAGGCCTTAGGTCCTGCATCCCAACTGCTGTTGTGCAGTCCATGGACGCAGATCTAGACAAGTACATGGGCCGAGGCGACCCGGCGTGGGGTGTACAGGTGCATAAGTTTAGGGTTTAGGGTTTAGGGTTTAGGGTTTAGGGTTTAGGGTTTCAAGAACTCCCCCTTGAAGCACAAGTTTAGGGTTTAGGGTGCAGGGTTGTGGGTTTTGTGTTGTTGGGGCCTCTGGGTTTGGGCTTCTTGAGCAGGGTTTTTTGGAGTCCGAGGGTTTCGGTTTTGTTCGCTATAGTTTTAAGACCCCGCATGTTCAGGCCTGGGAAGCCCTGCATCAGACCTCGGAAGCCCTATATTCGATGAACCCTCTCAGCTTAAGAACAAAGCCCCCAGGCCCAAGCCCTCGTTGGTGTGTGTGTGTGTGAGAGAGAGAGAATTTGGGGCATGTTGTTTTTTGGGCTTGGGGCTTTACAGGCTCTGCTGCTCAGGGCTCAGGGGTTTTGAAGCTTATGTTGTACAGGCCTTCCCCTACACCTTTAAACCCTGAACCCCGGCAGCCCCCTTTCGCCAAAGAGTCGTGCAAAGGCGCGGAAGAGGAAGCATGTGCTGCGGCTTTGCGTGCTAAATGGTTGATCTACAAGTTAGGGCCTTTTGGGGTCTCTCCATGTCCTTATACTAAAAGTCTGATGTGTTTGATCCCCCCGCATGTATGGAGGGGCTTCAGGTTCTTTGACTACCTGCAGCTGTAGCACTGCAGTATAGGGGGCCTTACTGATTAGAATGGGGTTTTTGGGGGGTTATTGTAGTATAAATATAAAGGGACAATTTGGGAATAATATTAGTAATGATTACGCCCCGGTATGTGAGCACCACAGCCTCTCGCATGACCAATGGCAGCAGAAGCCCGCCCGCACAGAAGGTGACAAGGCCGCAGACGAAGAAAAGCCTGCTGAGGAGGACAGTCCCGGCCGCGACGTACTGTTCGACTTTTCAGGATCACGGTTGTGAGGGTATTCATGACTGGGAAGATGCTTCCGACTGCAACGAATCTCCCAACTACATTCCCGCCTCTACCAAGTCAGAGGTTCACACGGTGTGCCCTCCCAGCGTGGCGCTTTGGATTAGGCATGCAATACTTGAACCCGCAGCAAAGTGTCCGGTGGGGAGGGGGAGTTGGGGCCAACGGGAAAGGGGGGAGGGTGCGGGGGTTTGAGGTTTGGGGGGTTGAGGGTTACCCTAAACCCTAAACCCTAAACCCTAAACCCTAAACCCTAAACCCTAAACCCTAAATCCTAAATGTCCCCATGGTAGTCAGTGGCAATCAGTCCAAAGATGGTCCGGGCATTGTCATCACGTGTCAGCATCTTTACCACTTGGAAGATGCCTTTGTCGCTACACGCGTCATGACGGCAAGCTGCTGAGGGAATTCCCAGACGCATGCATTCTTTTATCCATTGTATCACATCCTGGTGGTCCTAGAACCCACCCACCCCCCCCCCCCCAAAAAAAAAAAAAAAAAAAGAAAAACTAAATTTTAAAAGAAAACATGGTTCCAATCAACGGCGTCTGCTTTCCCATGCCAAGACTCTTAACCGCATAGGCGAAGGACGATAAGGAGGCCGAGAAGGCCCCCGTCGGTTGCCTTGAATTGTTGCACATGTTAGCTTGCGTCAGAGTATGCTGTATTGCATTCCTGGCTGGGGCTTTGGGACATTTTTTATTTTCCCTGGAATTGGTAATTTGGAATGAGATGATATACGACAAACATATATTATTAATGATATACTGACAATAAATAAATTAATGCTATACTGGCAAATGGAATGGCGCGTTCAATGTGGTTTGGTTTCACTTCTCGCCGCAACAGACGGACTCACATGTCAAGAAAGCAAAGGGCTTATAGAAGGGTTGAACAGCTCAATCCTTCATCAGGCGTTTTGTAGCTCAGTCACTTTCCTTTCAGCTGCTGACCCGCTTTCTCTGTTATCAGGCAGCAGCCCAGCTGTTGCAGCGGTTCAGCCGCTTTTGGTTTAATCAGCGGCTCGGCCGCTTTATGTTGGATCAGCGGCGTAGCCGCTCGCTTGAATTCCGACACAGCGGCTCAGCCGCTTTCTGTTAGATCAGCGGCTGAGCCGCTTTGTGCTGTGTCAGCGGCCCAGGATCCGCTTTCTCTTCGATCAGTGGCCTAGCCGCTTTCTGTTTGACCAGCGGTCCACCGCTTTCTGCTGGCACTGGATCAGCGGCCCGGCCGCTTCTGTTGCGCCAGCTAGCGGCTCAGCCGCTTTCCGTAAGATGAGTGGTGCAGCCGGTGTCATTTCTGCTGGAGCGGCTCAGCCGCTTTTCGCAGACAAGCGGCTCAGCCGCTTTATGTTGACTCAGCGGCTCAGCCGCTTTATGTTGACTCAGCGGCTCAGCCGCTTTATGTTGACTCAGCGGCCCAGCCGCTCTGTGTTTTGAGCGGCTCAGCCGCCTTATGTCGACTCAGCGGCCCAGCCGCTTAAATCGGATGCTGCAGCGGCCCCCCCCCCCCCCCCCCCCCCGCCCCTTTGTTTAAATTGAAAATGATGAACTCAGACTCCATGCTGCTGATAGCCACGACCGGCAGAATTTTGGTTGACAGTGCCCCATATCTCGGTCAGCCCTTAGCTGGACGCGGGTGCAATGGAGAGAGGTCGCTCCCGCTCGAGATCCCCGACGACAGAGTGGCGTTGGGCGTGGCAAACCGATGGTACCTCCTGGTGGTGGCAATGGTTCCGGGCCGGCAAACAGTGGCTTGCAGCGAAGAAAGATGAGAAGAATGAAGACAAGATGCCGACGGAGACAGGCCAGCAAGGTAGCTTGACATCATCAAGCTCTCCGGCACGGAAGCGGAAGCGATCTTCAACCCCATGATCGACACCAGGGAAGGCACATAATTCAATTATTGCAAGATGTTTTGCAGCCATGACAATCACTGCCTGGCTGCCGGCTTAGCTGTACCAAGTACTACTTTGCCCCTGGAATGAGACTGATGAGATGATAGCTCCTCAAGGGCTATTGTCGCGATCTTGGCACTTGCAGCGTGAGAGCAAAAAGTGGGTGGAGGCCTTGTCTCCAAGTCCGCTCCCCAAGCCTGTGTACAACATTTAAATTCATGCTGAGTGCGACGAGGCAATACGTTTAGGTTACGGAAGCCTGCCGCCGCACGTTTGCAAGATTGGGCTGTAGTCCAGGTGCCAGTTCACGACAAAGTAAGACAGCGGCAGATAATTAATGCTTTGGGCTTAACCTAATAGCCTAGTGATGAGTCACAGTCAGGACCTGACTAGACTTGAGTGTAGAACAAGCCTGGCCTTGGCCTTGAGGTTGAGAAAACTTAGTAGGTTGAGAAGGTAGTGCTCTATTCCTTGTCGCTAGGTGGCTGTTGCGGGCTTAGCTGCAAGACGCAGTTGGTGCTATAATATTCAATGAATACTCTAAGCCTATACCAAATACTAATTACAGAGCAGGATATTAAAGTAATGGCTGCCATACCTTCACTCTACCTTGAACCGCAAACCCTAAACCCTAAGGACCTAAGACCCTAAACTAGACTTAAGTCGGATCAGTTACGTCTCAGTGACTGTACGTGTAGTGTCACTGGTAGCAGCAGCGGTCTGTGCCGCTCGGCATCCTTGCGCCATGGGCGAGCGACGACGCGTCCGCCGCGAGCCGTCCAGGACGCCGCCGCGCCGCGGCCGCTCCAGGTCCAGGTCGCCGCAGCGTGGCAGTGGCAGCGGCGGCATCACTGTCACCGAGCCCAGGAAGATCCTCTGGGCGCTGTGCCCGCGACAATCTGAGTGTGGCGACAAGCGGTACTTCGGCCCCTACATGGATGTGGAGCAGGCCAGGACCGCGGTCACCCAACACCTCCAGAGCAAGCACGAGGCCTTCGCTGATGCTGGGGACGCGGAGGCCGCGTACGCTCAGAGCAAAAAGGCCAACATGTATATTTGGTCCGCCCAAGACCAGCCGGACGGCAAACCCATCCGCGTGAAAAACAGGACGGGGTACCTGGAGGTCATGGGCCAGCCTGCAGCCCCTTCCACGCCACCAGCCAACACAAGCGGAGCGCCGCCGTCAACAGCAAGCACCGGGAGCGGATCAGTAGCGTCCGCAGCACCAGCCACGGCACCACCAGCCCCGGCACAAGCAGCCCCGCCGCCACCAGCCCCTGCACACCGCCGGGCACCACGGGCACGCCAGCGGGCACGCCAGTCCCAGGTTTTGGCGCGCCAGCCCCAGTGTGGGATGGCCAAGCAGCGCTGGATGCCACCGCCCTGGCTGCCTGCGCCGGGAGGATGACGGTTGGGGCGCCGCTCCGCCCCATCGTCGGTCTGGGGCGAGCGGCGCCCCAGACGATGTTGCAACTGTTGATGAGAGCGGCGGCGACGATGTCTCGATCGGCAAGCGCGCTGAGGGTGAGCAGCCGCATAATGAGACAAGCTTCGCAATCCTTCGACGATGAAGCGTCGAACATGGAAGCCATGCTCATGGAGCTCGAAGGCGTGCTTCCGCCGCCTGCGTGAGCATGCCGGGCTGGGAGACTCGTGGTTATAAATAATAATATAGAAAATTAGTCAGTGCCAAGCAGCAGCCTGCTTTCGTTATGTCAGCCCAATTTCGCATTAGGCCTACGCGGCACTCCTGCTTCCAGTCTCCTGGGCCCTAGTCTTCTCGTTTTGACGGCAGCATGCACATGGGACCTCTGTTTCAGTCAGACGCAGACAGTGCTGTTTCTTAGTTCCATAATATATCAGTATTCGTCGTCTGTCGGTTGGCACTAGACTATAACAATAATAACCATTGTTTGGTGCTATTATTATATATATCAAAACTACGAATGATATCATTGTCATCCTGCTTATGTACGATCAAAGTCTGCGTTTGACTAATAACAAGTAGTAAGAATATTGTACTACTGTTACACAATAAATTTAATCTACTTGCCATGTACTTAATGTTGCGATGGAGTCCGGGTTCGGGGACCCAGTTGTGCGGCTATAAGCTGCCTTTTCACTGCAGTGCCCTCCGGGTCTCACGCAGCCAACTTCTTTCGCGGCCTGGTGCAGGATCGACTCAGTGCCATGCTGAGTCAGACGCCCCTAGTATGTTCCATGACTAATTAAAATATTCGGGCAAGTGATGGCTCTATAATACTTAACTCCAATGCCAAGTAAGGACTGTCACACACGGGCGAAGCATCGATCCCGCCATGGCCGTTGACGCTAAACCTGCACTGGAGTCTGAGTGCTGACCTGTGAAAAGAACGGGGTGAGTCAAGTGTTCGGTGTTCCTCTGCTCGCATTCAGCGGTTATGACGGTTATGACTCATTCAGTGGCTGTGGCACTTTTCTGCTCGCGTTCAGCGGCTTTGCCGCTTCTGTTCAGCATCATGCGTGGATGGACCTGCCATCGCGCCATCACATTCTCCACGACTTGTCGCAAGACACAAGGCTCCGGAGCAACATGTGGCGTCCCAGTACAATTCACATTGCATATACTGTTTATGGGTTGTTACATACTGTTAATATTCAGTATGGCAATCAGTAAT
This sequence comes from Symbiodinium natans, assembly GCA_905221605.1. Taxonomy (NCBI): domain Eukaryota; class Dinophyceae; order Suessiales; family Symbiodiniaceae; genus Symbiodinium; species Symbiodinium natans. The sequence goes on from CAJNDS010000048.1 coordinate 217,688, forward strand.
TCAGTATGAAATTACTCGACTTAATATTGCGAGCCTGGTTGTCACTTCCAGCCATGAAGCGCCGCGCTGAAGCTGCGTATGGCTCCTCGCCGCCCCGTCGTGCCAGGCAGATGCATGACGCATATTCCGAGTCCACGTCCGCTGCCTCCTCGAGTCGCTCGAGACCGTCCACCAGCCCTCCGACAAGGTCGGTGCCTGCAGTGCCCTCGAGTTGGACAGGGCGTGCCCAAGCGAAAGCCGCGGCCAAGGCTTCGACCAAAGCCAAGCCGAAAGCCAAGCCCAAAGGCAGGCCCAAGGGCGTGCCTAAAGGAAGGGCGAGACCGGCCGTGAAGGCCATGGCCAAGAGGCGTGGTCGACCCAGGTTGAGTGGAGATCCGGTTCCTGCTCCGTCCGCAGCCGGAGCTTGGCCTCGGTGCCATGAGGTCTACGACCCGACATGTGCCAGATGCATCTTCGGCAGGCGCAAGGGCACGTGGCAGAAGATTCACGGCAGCTTCACCCGGCGGACTGCGTCAGGGTGTCTCGTGCAAGCCTGTTGGCTGCAGGAGCGCCCAGCTCGTCTGGGCCAGCGATGGGGCATCGGCTGTGGCGTGTGTGCACACTTGGTTCAGCGTGCCTCCTCTCTTCGAGACAACGGCATAGGGCACCTGCGTCGCAGGTGGACTACGAAGTGGGCCCGCTTCGAAATCTCCAGCGTGCACTGCATGCAGGCATCTTGCCTCCAGCTCCACGCCCAGTCTGCAATCCACCTCACAGCCCTCAAGGCGATGCAGCTGCCCGATGTCAGCTTGTCGCAATTGGTCTGTCATGACCCGAGCGACACGAGTCTCCTCGTGGGCGCAGTGCCCCAGCTGCACGACTGGGTTCGTGCGTGGAGAACTGTTCGCAGTCCAATCAGCTTCCTCAAGCATGAGAAGACGGAGGCCTATGTGACCTGCAAGCGTGGGGATGCGAGGCACCTGACCCGCACGGCCATAAAGGACATGGTGGAAATCATGGTGGAAGTGGTCAGGGAGACCAAACGCCGCATCCTGGCGACGGCCGACCACGCGTCCATCAGCCTGGACGACGAGGCTCCCTACCGTGTGGTGCGGTATCGCTGTGCCAGGCAGAAGATCGACACGGATGCAGCGGACTCCATGGCGGCGCCGTGGCTGGCTGACGGCGATGGTGTTCTCTCCGTTTTGAGGAACGCAGGCCAGGCCCCGTCAACAGAAGCTTTGGATGAGGATTATTCCAAGAAGATCTGTCTCAGCATACAGACGGCCTTGCAGCGCCTCGCAACCCCCATGGGAAAGGGCCAGCAGCCGGACGTGGATGTAATGCAAAGATTCAAGGAGGTGCTGTCGTCCTACAGTTCTGATGGGGGTCGACCAATGCGCAAATGTGGGAAGCTTCTGCAGCAAGGCTACCCCAGATTGGTCCTGTGCCTCCTTGACAAGGCGCACAACGTTAGGCGTGCGTCATTGCCGATTACGATGGAGGAGAACTTTAAGAGCTGGTGGCACGCCGTCTGGGGCTCCAAACACTCCTTGATCCCAGATCTGCAAAATTCCTCGGAGTGGCGGATGCGATTCCACGTTCTGCAACAGGCTGTTCTCAAGGCGAGCGGGAACATGGCAGGCCAGGCCCAAGGAGCCTCAGAGCACAACAATTTGGCAGCGGCAATCAAGACGCTCAGCTTCGCCAAACAAAGGTTCGACTCCTTTTCAAGCCCGCAAGGGAAGTTCATTGCCCTTCTGCTGCCCGTGGCTCTGCTGCTTGCTGCGCAGAGCATGGACCATCGCTTGGACGGCCGGGTCCGCCATCGATGTCGCGAGATGTTGGAGCGCCTCACTGGCGAGAACATCTTGCTTGCGGGGCTCGCGGCCGATTTCGGCGCGGAGGTTCTGCGCTTTGTGCGACACTTCGATGTCAGGGACCCGGACATCGCTGCAACGTTGCGTCTTCGGGACGACTTCGTCTGCCGCCTACGCAGGCTTTTCAGTGAGGGGCGCATCTTGCTGGAGCCTGAGCCTGACGGCAGCATCCTGCCCGAGACGTTCACGCACATGGGCGTGCGAACTGCTATGGCAGCGGCTCCCATTCAATATGGCGACCGCATGCATTGCCTATGGGGGCCCACGGACAAAGCCAAGTGCAAGGAGATTATGTCTGGCCTACATGTGGTGGTTGACGCTGTCATCTCCAGATGTTATTCAGACATGTCCGAGCCGGACTTGCACATGGCGTTTGCCTTGTTCGACCTCCCTCTGTGGCAGCAGTTCAAGGTCCAGGCCGACGACGACCCCGGCACATGGGGGGACAATGTCGCATCCATGAAGCGACGGGCGGCCAGGCTGGCGCGGGCCTTGGGTCTGGACAGCCATGTGCTGTGGCAGGAGACGTCAGCAGCGGTGCATGCCTTCTTGGAAGACGAGGCTGCCGTCTCCAATGCGTGCGAGAAGCAGGACTCACGCCCTTGCTGGCGTCGTGTTTTGCGGGGCGAGCAACTGCCGGGCTGCCAGAGTCGATTTCAGGTCCTGCAGGAGGCGGTGGCTTTTTACGTGAGTGTGCAAGATGGGGAGTGTTCCGTGGAGAGGGACCTTGCCCAGCTCAGAGAGCTCCTGAAGCACCACGAGGCCTCCTTGGACGAGCGTGGCGTTTGTGCTGCAATGCTCCTCGAGCTTCGTCTCGACGGGCCCCGGCAGGAGTCCGATCTTGCTTTGCGGCTCTCCGGTGAGGAAGTTGCCCAGGATGCCGAAGCTGCTTTGTTGGACCCGTTCGCTCTGGCGGACAAAGCCGTCTTGAAGATGACCAGCTTCACCCGACGATGCGCCCAACTTTGGATACAGCATCATGGGCGACGCTTTCGCTGCTACAAGGAGCGTGCCGACAAAGGCCAGACACGAGTTAAACGCCAGGGTACCATGGCTTCCGTGTTCCGCGGCCAAGTTAAGGCCAGCAACGCATTGGCCTCCATGCAGCGCCCGCCTGCAGGCAACAGCGCCACCGTGGTGCCGGGCATGCGACTTAGCAGCTTTGCTCAGCGTTCCAGCGAGAGACTCCGGCAGAATGGTCGATGGAATGCAGAGTTGGAGAAGTTCCAGAAGCTGACGGAGTCCAAGAACGCGGAGAGGGCCCAGGAGCGTGCCAGGCAGCTGGCACGGCAGCCGCCGCTGATGCCGCCTCTGCGGGTAGGCAGGGTTTTCAAGAAGGGGCCTTGCATCCAACTGCAGCGCCAGACGGTGGTGGCTGATCTCTCCACGGAATGCAACGCCGCCGAAGCTTTCCCCGGTTGCCGCTACAAGCGCTGCCAGGGCAACATCAGTTACGAAGACTTTCAGAGGACGTCCATCTTGGCGGTCGACGATGCGGTGGCCGTTGAGCAAGGCCGTGCTGGGCGCACGGATGCCATCATAAGAGATTGTTTATTGTAACACTTTGCATGCTTATTAGTAGTCTTGCGTCTTAAATCTTTCTTTTTAATCACCTGCCTGGCCATGAACTACGACGAGGTCTTCGAAGCTCACCTGGTTGCTGGGCCTTGTTGCCCTGGGCAAAGGGATCGCCAGCATTGCTCACTGGAAAACCCGCAATCGCTGCCGGCACATCAGGGACTATGATGCTGCCCACAAATTGGTTCCCGCCGGCATCTTTCTTTCTGCGGAGTTTCGCCACGGCCATGGCGCTGTTGCACGCTGGCTGGCCAGGATCGTCGCCCTGCCAGAGTCCCGCTGGAGGATCTGCGACATGGAGGCGGAGGCGGATTGGCTGGTGACTGACAGCTTGAGCTTGTGTAAGTTCCTGGCCGCTGTGAGACGGCTGGCGCGCCACGACTCGGAGCTCACTTGTGAGGGGAGCAACTGGAAACTGGGGCCGACAGGCCAGCTTCCAAACAAGCCTGGCGCGAAGCGCCGAGCTGCTCCGGTTTTCGAGGGGGATGCAGCAGAAGCAGAGAGCGACTGAGTCCTAGGCTGCCTGCTGCGGGGTTTAGAGCTGACGGGGAAACTGGGGGAAGCAGATCCAGCACCACAACTCGCCTGATCCTGGCGTGTCAAAACTGTTTCAGGCTTTCCGGCTTTCCAGACCGTATTGTGTGGGAACTGGTATCATAGAATACGGGGGCAGATTTTCGAAAATCTGCCCCCGTATTGCGTGTGAGCCCGTGTCATGGAATACACTGTCAATTATGTCCTGCCTCTTGGACCGTATTGCATGTTACGTAATCACTTCCAATACGGGGGCAGATTTTCGCAAATCCGCCCCCGTATTCCATGTTAGCGTTTTTTGGCCTTCAGTTCTGAGACCTGCCCTCGATCCTCTTCGCTTGCTCTGAGCCATGACGGCCGCCAAGCGAAAGCGATCTCCAACTCCAGCTGCGCCAGCGGCGGTCCCGGCAAAGAAAGCAGCCGGCACGGTAGCGCCTCCACCGCCCCCCCTGCCGAAGCTGGTCCAGGTCGACTTGCCTGCCTGGACCGCGCAGTCCAAGCGCACGGACGCAACGAGCATCATGAAGAAGATCGTTCCGTGGGTCTCTTGGCAGCAGCCGGTGAGTAGCGGAGCCGAGGGACTTTGCTGGCCCGCAGTCTTGAGCTCAGGTGCTGCAAGAGTTGCCCACACGCCTGGAAGCCGCCAAGCTCTGTCCCAAGGGCACTGCCCTGAGGGAGATTTCCCCCTTGACCATTGGGGACAACGTGCCGGGCAGCAGCAACATGTGCAACTTCAAGGAGATCTGGACGCCTCGCAACGCGGCCACATCACTGAAAGCATCCCGTATGTACGAGGCGGGCGGCAGCCTGTACTGGCTGGACACCAACGTCCAGGCAGCAGCGGGGGAGCTGGACAGCTTTCTGGCTGAGCCCAGCTGGGAGGATGTCCTGACCTTCGAGCAGGCACACATTCCGGCCCAGGCCAGAAAGGCGGATGGGCGGCTTTACTTTACGCAGACGTTGACCTGCTACAACCAGCTCCAGCAGTTGGTGCCCCCTGGCGACGGCTTCCCAACAAATCTTTTCATGATGAGTGGCAAAATCTACCTCTTCGCCTGGTTCACCGCCATGGCGAGGGCGCTGGCGTCGGCAGACGACGAGCGCCTGCTGCGGTTGCACGAGATGGCGCTCACGGTGACCGTCAGGGTGCATGTGGAGGCACCCATGGATCAGATGTTGACATGGTCCATGCACGCCAGCGAACTGCTGCGCACGGCTGAGGCCGCGGACACGTTTGTCTTGTTCGCGAAGAAGGTTCGCAAGTTGACCGCGGACCTTCAGTCTGCGGGCGAGGACACTGCGGACTTGAAGCAGGTCCTGGAGGACCGCAACATCCTCTTCAACCGTGCAAAGGCCAACAAGACGATGGTGACAGCTCTGAATGTTGTCATGGGTATGCTGGGCCAGCGCATGGAGAGCGTGCTGCTCTCCGTAGACCGAGAGTTCGGCTCAGAGGTTTGGACCAGCGGCTACAACAAGCTCATGCGGCTGGGCCAGCTGGCCAGCAAAATCGTTCAGCAGTGTGGCAAAGCCGGCGCAGACAGGGATGTCATCCATTTCTGCTTGGAGGTGTCGCTCATGTGTCTCCGGCGCGGCTACCTGGATGCCTCTTTCTTCAAGCTGCCCACGCTGGACAGCAAAGGCAACGATCGGCCAGGCTGGATCGCTGTGGCGTGCACGAAGTACTTCTTGCTCCAGAGCATCCTGCAGGCAGCGAGGACAGCCGCGGACATGGGGGAGAAGCAGGAGCCAGCGCTGCGTCGAGACGCCGAGCTTATGGAGAAGCTCTGCAACCCCATCGAGTACGACAACGTCATGCCAGCGGAAGAAGCAGGGGATGCTGATGCCGCCGAGGGAGACAAGTCAGGCGGTGACCTGACGGAGGGAGATATCGATGCCATGGATGCTCTGGCCGCTGACTGCAGCAAGGGTGGGAAGCTCCTTGCGTGCTTGGTGCGCGACCTCTTCCAGGGCGAGTACGAAGCCGACCTGAAAACCGTGACCAATGTCTCCAGTCCCTGGGACACGCTGCAGCAGACTGGAGAGAAAGAGACGAAGCTGGGCAAGGCGCTGAAGGCTGCCATGGCGGCCTGGACCTCAGCCGTTCTCTCCCCCGCGTTCCAAGCATGGCGATGATCTGATTAAGTTACACAGGAGGGGCCGACCGCGAAATAAAAATTTTGAAATTCAGATGTCTGGACTCTGGACATTGACAATGTCTTAGCTGTGCATACTGTTTTGTAGTTTTGCATACTGACAGTTAAGCAGTATAGGAAATGAGAAATCAGTATTGACTGCCACCCTCCAGCTCTCACTGAGTGAGGCTCTGAACGACTCGTCCAAGGCAGGGTTCACTGCGTCCAGCAGCGTCGGCAACGCTGCACCGATGACATTGAGATCGCTTATGCGCACCGCCAGCGACGAGTCTGGAAAGGCTGCCGAGCGAGACCGGCTTTGGAAGGAAGCCCAAGCCCTGAGGAAGAAGAAAGTTCAGCTGGCCATCATGAAGGGCAAGGACACGTGGGCCGCTGTGTATGGGAAAAGCTCAGCGAAATCTTTCTGTGGCAGCCTCAACTCCCAGCATCGCCTTTTCGTGCTGTCCATGGATCTGTGGACAGAGACGGCCGAAAGCCACGCCAAGACACATGCTGTGGATGCGTCTGAGGTCGACGGCGTCTTGAAGTGGCTCGTGACCATGAACCAAGATTCAGATCTCATTTTGGTTCTGGATGGCTGCGAAGCGTCTAACCGAGAGACCATCTTGAAAGCCTTGGGCGGCAGAGTCCCGGGCGGGGGCGGGCTGTTTAACTTTCACGCCTTGTACCAGGCACGTGGCCCCGGCGGTGTGGGCTTGGGCCGCAGCCGCAAGATTTTTTGCGGCAGCTCCAACTTGGAGTCCCTCTACCTGCGCTTGTCAGTGCCACGAGTGCGGCTGTCCGTGAAAGATCGGGACGATTCCTACAAGCCGCCCGGCACGATTGCAACGACGCACGACATGAACATCGTGGGCATTGAGAAGAATGACAGCCGCCGGGGTCCGTTGATTATCAAGTCGGAAAAAGCCCAGATTTTCCCCGAGTCCGTGGAGCCCAGCTCCTGGAGAAAGAGCGAGGTGCCGCTCTTCTGGGCCTCGACGAAGTCCATGGAGTTCTGGATTACGGTTCTGAACATGCTGGATGTCTACCAAGTGGTAGACCTGACCCCAGGTGATGGGGAGCTTGCTCGCGCGGCCATGGCAACGGAGGCTGCTTACTTCGGCATGCTGCGCAGCGAGGTGCACCTGGGGTGGTTGGCGAACGTGCTTGAGAAGCACGTGCTGCACATGATGGCGAAGGAAGGCTCAGCATTCTTCAAGGAAGACACCGCCCACCTGATACGTGACCACTTCGGGGAGCTGTTGGAGGAGTACGAGCAGGCAGATGTAGACGACGAGGAGGAGCAAGAAGAGGCGTGACCATGTCTCCTTCGCTCCGACCATGGGCAGCGAGTGAACGTGCCAGTCAGTGGAGTTGCCACTACGTGTACGACTGGCCAAGGGGTTCAGCAGATGCAGTATCCGTCATACTGATTTTGGAGTTTCCCTACTGCATATTTTCAGTATGAACTTAGTGGAAACAGTATGGTCATTAGTACTGTCATGTAATATTAATATGCAATAATATAATAAATCTGGATGTGCATCATGCAGCTGCACCATTGCCCATGAGTAGGACAAGTTCTGACTGGTGAAATACCGCTGACAAAGATTTGAAGCACGAGCGTAAACAGACCGCCCCGCGGCCGTACTTGGAAGAGTTGCGCTGTTTGCAGAGTAGGTGCAGTCGTAGCATGTCCACTATGTCTTCGATGCGAGGTTGGCCCAGTTGCCGGGCGTGGGGTGGGGCTGACAGATAGCAGAGAGCCATGTCGGGGACTCTGAAGCTTCCGGCACGCATGCTGCGGGACCTGGAGGGTTATGGGCCGTGGATGCTGCGGCAAGCGGAGACTGTGCGCACCGCCTGGCTGCAGGAGTGCCACCTGCCGGCACAGCCCAAGCTGGCGTCCACACCGGTGACGGTGGGCACCGATTGCTCGGGGTGCGAAGCACCTATCTTCAGCCTTCGGGCCATGGGGATCAGCTTCCGCCACTGCTTCGCATGCGACAATGCGCCGCACGCGGAGACCTTTATCCGAGCTGTGACCAAGCCAGAGGTCTTCCTGTCCGACATGCTGGCAAGGTCGCTGGAAGATCTCCCAGCCCCGCACATCTATGTTTGTGGCTTCCCTTGCAAGCCGTACAGTTCGCTGCACAACGACAGCAAGGGCTTCAAGGAGAAGGCAGCAAAGCCATTCAAGGCCGATGCGGCCGAACGTCTTTTCAACAGATGACGGTGTAGTCTGAAAGTAGTTATTAACTGTAACGTAACTTAATTCGTCGAAGTATTATCGATTATCATTAATTTTGTGCTCTGCCCTGACTGTGCGCAGGCAATGCTGGAGACCGCGAAAAAGAAGCGGCCATGCCTGGCTGTGTTCGAGAACGTGCTGGGTCTTATGAAGTACATGCCGAAGGTCCGCGTCGACATGCAGCGTGAGCTGCACGAGTACATTGTTCTGCTGCTGCAAGTGTGCCCAACGGAGTTTGGGTTCCCAGCCAGACGGCCGCGGTTCTACTTCGTGGCAGTGCGAAAAGACATGTGCATCACGCAGAACCCAGGCCAGCTGGCGGACTTCGCGCGGAAGCTCCTGGAAAGTTTCCGGAAGCCGGTGCCGCCACACCTGGCCGATTACCTGCTGCCGTCCAACACACAATGTGTTCTGGAAGAGGTTTCTGGGAGCAAGGGTCCGAAGCCAGCCCAGAAGAACGCAGCACCCGCTGCTGCCAGTCTGCCGTTCAATGTCGCTGGCCTGACAGCCAAACAAACGGAGGTGCTCAAGCAGACTTGGGTGGAGAAGGTGAAGAAACAGGGCAAGGGCAACAAGTTTGTGGCCGACGTGAGTCAGAGTCTGCAGCGAAAGACGGTGGCGTTGGATGGCAAAACCCCGTGTGTCACTCCGGGGTCCAAGTTGTTCAGCGGCGAGTTGAACAGGCTCCTCTGCGCTGAAGAGAAGATGCTCTTAAGCGCCCTGCCGATGCACCGCATCTCCGTGCCCCAGCAGCTCACGAAGATGCAGTTACACAGCTTAGCTGGTAACACTATGCACTGCGCTTGTGTTGCAGGGGCCTTGCTCTGTGGCATGTCACTCCTGCGCCTGGGCGCTCTGAAGGCCGCGGCGACCAACAAGCCCGCAAAGACGGGAAGGGGTGTCTGGGTGGACTTAACCCGGGCAGCAAAGAAGGCGACTCGCAAGAAGGTCACGTTGAAGGCAAGCAAGACGCCCGCCTTGAAGAAGGTTGCCAGGAACGAGAGGCGTGGTGCCCAGAAGCAGACAGCAGCACAGCGCGGCCAAAAAAGGGGGGCGGCATCCTACGACACGGGGAGTACGACAGGTAAAAGGATGCGAAGTGCGTACTCCTGAGTGTGCACGGCAGCAGCCAAACAGACGGATTCAGCTCAACGGGGACGGCTGACAGCAAAAAAAGCCTGTGCAGTAGGCTGCGTGTTGCATACTGTTCAGAAATATCACATATTGTTTTTTTTTCAATATGACTTGCATTGATTCAGTATGAAACATCATCTCACACTCTCACTCTGGCATAATAAATAATAAGAGAAAAGGGAGTGCGACTTGAGTGGCTTGCCCTGACGATCTGTGAACCGCTGCCTTAGGCAGCCTTTCATGTTCTCATGATGCCGAGCAGCCACGAGCCTTCGACCTGTCCTCTCTTCCGCGCCACGCGCCATGACAGAAAGCTTCCTGAACGAGTTCGGGGCAGCGAACTTCCAGTTCAAGGACCTCGTCGAGCAGGATGTTGCAAAGAAGGCCAAGCGCGAGGGTGGCAGCTCCAAAATTGAGTCGGAAACTGTCGGCTCAGCCTCGTCGAGCTCTGCAACGTGGGTGGCAGGCAACATAGAGCCAGCGGAGCCAGCGGTGCCAGCCATGGCGAAGCCAGTGGAGCCGGAGGAAGCGGAGCTGGAGCCAGCACCTGCGCCCGAGGCGGAGGTCAAGGAGGAGGTCAAGGAGGAGGTCAAAGAGGAGGTCAAAAAGGAGGTCGAGAGTAGGCCCGCCTGCACTGAGTCCAAGCGAGCAAAGCAGCGGGCTGAGGGCCGCAAAAGGCCGCGGGGGGGCGACAAAACCAAGCGGGTATGGTACGACCAAGGCCGCCGCTGAAAAAAGGGCACCAGCTCGGAGTTGGCTTTGATGCAGAGACTGAGATTAATGTCTTCGTTGGATTGTTCTGAAATTGCATTGAATCACTGTACCTGAATGCTAAAATTGCAGCGTGCTCGTGGTGAAACGAAACTGGTTCTTCAAGGGCAGGGAAGCCTATGACGAATGTAAAAATCCAAAAGTGTTTAGAGTTTAAAACAGTTGAAGTTACCTCTGGCGATGATAATGAATGACATATGTCATATGACGGCATTTATTATAGAGGACAAAGGAAATGGTGTAGCTCTCAGTGAAGCCCTTGGCGCCTGCGGGAGCCATGAGCAGATCCTGCGACGCTGCGGAAGGGGCGCTGATGCAGCCCAGCCGTAGGACGACGACTACATTTAATCTTAATAAACGGTCATTCATAATAAGTCAAAGTTCAGATTGCGCGGTACGCGCCGCCCTGGCAGGATCCGGGGAAAAACAACCCTGCTGGGCACTCTGCAGCGAGTGCGTGCAGGGCAGGGGAGCTCGGCACTTGCTGCCACTGGCGTGCAAAAAAACCAGGTGAAGAGGAGCGGCAAGCGAAACCAAGGTGGGGCGGGGGGGCTGTTCTACTTCGCGACACTGGCTCTTAAAACTTAAGTAGGCTACTTAATTCAACCAAATTCATAGTAGCCTATTTTTAAGTTGTCCAGGTGAGACCGCGCAGAGGGCAGCCCGACAAGCAGGTGTGCTGCCGAAGTGTCGCAACCCGTATGCCTTGTTCCTGGCAGCCGAGAAGGCCACAATGGGCAAGCCGGGGTCGGTGGAGGAACAACGAAAGCGGATCTCCGCATGGTCCAAGGCATGGAAAGCTCTGTCAGACGAGGAGAAGCGCCCGTTCGTGGAGCAGGCTGCCAAGGAGAAGATAGCGAAAGTTCGGGCCATGGATGAGGCTGGCATACCACGGCCGCCAGTCCTGGCTGACTCTGAAGATGCTGTCCCAAGCCACCCTAGCGGTCCTCGCCAGGCAGCGGCCATGCACTTGGGAGATTGGCGGGTGGATTCGCGCGTTTCCCAGGGTGCGTACGGCGATGTTGTGGTGGTCTCTCATCGCACCGGCTTCCAGGCAGTCGCGAAGGTCTTCAAGAATGAAGGCGACAACTCCATGAAGGTGGAAAAAGAGGTTTACGACATGCTGCACAAGGCAAAGGAGGTGAACAGCAAGGCTTACTTTTTGCCCTTGTTAGACTACAACCAGAACGCGACCATCACTTGGCTGGTGCTGCCGTGGGTGGTCTCTGGTACTCTGGCAAGCCACCTAAAAAAGAAGCCGTTGGAATTCGAGAACGTGGACTCGGTACTCGTCCAAGGGGCCGCGGCATTGGAGTACTTGCACAACAAGGGCTGGTTGCATCTCGATGTCAAGCCGAAGAACATGCTCTGGGAGGCTGCGTCTCGAAGGCTTTACCTCATCGACTTCAGTTTGTCTGAGAAGATACCGGTGCAGACGGGCACCGTGGAAGCGGTGTGCACCAAACCGTACCGTCCGCCAGAGGCTTGGTGTAGCCCCCCCATTGTTGGGCAATTCACTGATTCGTGGAGCCTGGGCGCTGCCACCTACGAAGCAGCCACTGCAGAGGTCCTTTTTGAGAACCCCAAGCTCATCCCAAAATGGGAAAAGGATCGTCTTCTAGGGCCGACTGACAAGTGGATGCGTCTGCGCTCTCGAGCGCGCCTCTGTGTATGGGGGCTGCTGCATCCCGATAGGCGCCAACGACATTCCCTGAGCCACGTGCGGCAGCAGATGGGGGCGGTTGGATAAAAATGGGCGGCAGTATGGAAAATGGGAATGGATTGGATTATTTTTTAATATTACTGACTTAATAAAGTTGCTGTTTCAAGTCAATTCTATCATATGATAGAATCATAATTTCATACAAATTATTATTAGTAATAGTCATAGTAATAGTCTGATATATATATATATATATATGTATATGTATATGTATATGTATATGTATATGTATATGTGTATGTATGTGTATATGTCGTATATGTATATGTATATGTATAATATATATATATATATATTTTATGACTGTGGCTACAATTAATTTTTCCATAAACATTTTTCGCAGCACCCGGAACCTCAACCCAGATTCTATTGTGTCATTCTGTGGTATAATTGGGAAATTTAGCCCGACTCTGTCAGATTCTATTTCAGTATAAGTGCCACTCACCTCATGCTGGAGACTGTCGTGGGTTCAGGCCATTCGAGAATAAACTTCCGAAACCTTAACCCCCCCGGACGTTAGGCTTCAGGCTTTATTGGGAGTACGGTCTCCTTGCTGCTTTGCACTGCCAGCCTCGAGGCGGATGATGCAGAGATGGAAAAGGACCCAGGGTGGTTTTGGAGTTCAGATTTTTGTTTGGGATTTGGGCCTGGAGTTCGGGTGCGGCTTAGTGTTTCGTGCTTGGCAAGTCGGTGTTGGTGAGGCCTGTATTCAGCCCGAAACATCCACCGATGCCCTAAACCCTAAACCCTAAACCCTGAACTCAATCTTGAAAAGGAGAGCAAGGAGGATGCCTCCTGAACTGAGCTTGAACGGAGTCTCACAAGGAGCGTTCGTGGTGGTGAGGCATTTCTTTGGACTCTACAGGGTTCAGGGTTTAGGCTTTAAGGTTTTAGGGTTGAGAGTTTAGGGCTTAGGGCTTAGGGCTTAGGGTTTATAATTTAGGGATGTAGGGTTTAGGGTCTGAGGGCTGGGATCCCAGACCCCCTCCATGCAGAATGGAACTTGCCAGCCCCCAGCCCTAACCCTCAAACCGAGGTGACAGACTGCCTTTTGGCACCCTCCCCCCCCCGCCCCCGCCAACCCCCCCATACCTCCTTAAGACCGGATAGCCTAAACCCTAAACCCTAAACCCTAAACCCTAAACCCTAAACCCTAAACCCTAAACCCTAAACCCTAAACCCTAAACCCTAAACCCTAAACCCTAAACCCTAAACCCTAAACCCTAAACCCTAAACCCTAAACCCTAAACTAGAGGATTCTCACCATGAAGCCGCACAAGCGTTTTTTCATGTTTTTGCCACAACCGGATTGAAGGTTGAGGGTGCCCTAAACCCTGTAAGGACCCAACCACCCCAAATTGAACCCTCAACTTCTCAGTCTCCAAGTTTGGCTGCGCCCTGGCTTCCGCCTTCATCCCACGCCAGCTCCCATCTGTCGGACTCGTCCTGAGCCGCTATGCGGCCAGTGGCCAGGAAAATGCTAAGCCGAGCCTCACAGTCTTATGCCCTAAACCCCGAACCCCAAACCCCAAACCCTCAAGCCACGAAGTAACCTCAAAGCCTTGCATCCCCAAAGCAGCAAAGGGAGACCGACCGGCAAGCGTCCGCCCAGGAGATGGCCTCAGACGCCTGCCCAAAACAATAGTGTCAAGCCGCCTTGCACTGCTGACCAGCTGAATTTCTGGCTTGAGGTGTAGGGGTTTGGGGTTTCTGGTTTGCGGCTTAGACCCTTTGAAGACGAAGATTCCTTGAACATGCCTACTTATTGGGTAAAGTCAGATGCTTGCTGTAGTGGGGGAGAATGACTACCAATCCTCTACTTGCTGGCAGCAGTGGGCGATGGATGGAATATGCAGACGGCGAGTCTCACGGGAAATAGCCGAGTTTCAGAAGCGTGGCAGAAGTGTACGCGACACACAGACTGAAGGTCGCTTCTCCTCTTCTTGACACCACCTGCTACTCTTTCATGGCCAAGAATTCCCTAGCCTGGCAAGACTGCGACTGTTGGTCTGATTGCCATGCTGGAACGCCGGGATTAGAAGGGACAAACAAACAGCTCGAAGAAATTGCTTTGAGGTCCGCGGGGGTAGTTTCTCAAGGGATGTTGCGGCTTTTGCCCCGCAACGGGTCGCAGCAACTGCTAGCGCCACTTCCGTGTCATAGGCTTGTGTGTGCTTGACAGACACGTTCCTAGGCGCCGCACGCAATGCGTACCAAAGACGACAAAGCCAGGAGAACGTTTCTCACTTCTCACGGATCACTCGTCACGATGCTTTGGCTCAAAGGCCTAACAAGGGGTCTGATTCTCCGTGCTACTCACCGCAGAGTGGCGCCTTTGATGCAAGAGAAGGGTTGACGCTGCAGTGATGTATCTTCCCGTACCAGAGAAAATAGAATGGCGGCTCCCACTTTGGAGGCCAAGTGCTTGCTTAAAATTACCTTCCTCTGACGATAAACCATGCCTTCCGCTCTCTCACCCCCCTGCCCCAGCCCTTCCGTATATTGCATTATTATAATCTGGTTTTATTCAGTATATCTTCATCGAGTGTGATCATAGTTTTATCATTCTTGTACTCCTATATGCTGGTCTTCATATGAATATATTAATATATTCATACATGAATAAATATTAGGCTATGAATAGATTAATATATTCTTATATTTTCACATTATTATGATACCCGTTCGGACCCCCCCCCCCGCCCACCCACCCACCCACCTCTTCTCCTCCCAGACCACTCGAAAGTATTCTGCTGGAAAGAGTTTAGTTTCGGGCCTCGTGTTTGAGCTGCCCTTCCCAAACCCAACACCCTTCTACTGCAAGACAAGTCCACCGATATGAATCGAATTTGGGGCGGGAGCGGGGGGGGGGGAGGGGGGGGCTGAGGGTCTGTTATCAAAGCAGGAGGGGAAGATCAGCTAGCTCTTCTTGCTGAGTTGCCCTCTTCTCGTAGTAGAAAGAGCGCTGCATGAAGGAAGCAAGTTCGACCCCCCAGGCCCTGTCATACAGAACCACCCCAAAGCCGTTTGCAAAATGCCCACACCTGAAACTACCCGATGCCTCTTTTTGTCCATATAATTGATGGCGCCCCAAGCAGAATATGGCGCTCCTTGTTGCCCCTAAACCCGACAACCCCAACTTCCAAACTCCAATTGGGGCCTACCTTAGTCCTCCAAAGGATAGGGTTAAACCCTTCTGGGCAGAACTGAGGGTGGAAGAGCGCCCTCCGCAACCACCAGGTGCGCCGGAGACCCTGAGCACCACGCCCCCGAAGGGTTCCGGGTGTAAGGGCCTAAACCCTCAACCCCTAAATCCTAAACCTCGAGCTCAGGGTGCCAGGATTCTAGCAGTTTCGATCCCCACGAAGAGGCAAGCCCCCGATAAAGTTCCAAAGTTCTTACAGGGTTCTTGGCTGCTGGACACTGCAGGAATCACGGTCAGACTACTCGTCGTCGCCGTAGTCAGAGCAGCTGAATCATCAGTCTCGATGGTTTAGGCTTCGAGTCCTATGATTCATGGTTGGGGTGTTGGCTTTTAGGGCTTGGTCGTGGGTCTTAGGGCGGCCTTGTGAAGTTTATCGTTTGAGTCAGCGCTGCTATCCCTACAAGTGTCTCAGAGTGCCCAGATGAATTCGGCGTAAAGGAACCAGGATTTTGAGGTTTGGGACTCGCGCGTGTCTGTGTATGGCCAGCTCCCTACATGAAAGCGCTACAACCCTCAACACTCTACTAATGTCGCTTCGCTCGACAGGTAGAGCCCTGCTCTTTGGCGGGGGTGCTCACCTCAGCTATGGGCCGCACCAACTTTCCGGGTTTAGGGCCGTTATACAGTTTCAGAGCCTAGGCCTTGTTCTAAGGCAGCTAAGGGAGTTGGGTTCTGCAGTGCATGTTGACCCTTTTGTTATTCCCTAAACCTCGAACCCTTGGCTTGGGGAGCTGAGGTTTTGGGGATCTGGGATCGGGGTTGCGGCAGTGGGCAGTGGGATCAGAAGGACTCAGAGGCCACGCTTTTGGTGCGTTTCCAGGCCATGGCAGCAGCGAGCTACAAGAGATGAACCCTAAACCTTAGCTGGTGACTCGCTTCATCGTCCCAAAGTCGTACCCTCAACCCTCAACCCTCAACCCTAAACCCTGAACCCTAAGCCCTAAGCCCGAAGCCCTAAGCCCTAAGCCCGAAGCCCTAAGCCCTAAGCCCTAAGTTCTGAAGCTGAACTCGGCCCAGTCGCAACCCTAGCGCCCGCGATTTTGTGAGAGCTCCCAAAATCCTGAACCCGCCTCTCCGACCCCTCAAGCCCTTCCATCCCCAGACAACAGTCCGAATCTGCAAGTTTGGATATTTTGGGGTGTAGGGTTTAGGGTTTAGGGTTTAGGGTTTAGGGTTTAGGGTTTAGGGTTTAGGGTTTAGGGTTTAGGGTTTAGGGTTTAGGGTTTAGGGTTTAGGGTTTAGGGCATCGGGGAATTTCTTTCGGGTCTTTGGGGTCCAGAGTTCCTTGTGCGTGTGTATGATTCGTCTCCAGCGCGGGCCTCCATGTCTTCAAAGCCACTGCCCTGTGCCAATCAGTCAAGTACTTAAGTGCTGAGTAGGAACCCTAAACCCTAAACCCTAAACCCTAAACCCTAAACCCTAAACCCTAAACACACCCAGGGAGAGCTGCCCAAATTCGCTTGTTTGAACATAACCCCGGCCTAACGCGTAATTTCTCGCTGGAGACTTGCTGAAGGCAAGACCCACTTCCACGGGGGTTGAGGGTTTAGGGTTTAGGGTTTAGGGTTTAGGGTTTAGGGTTTGGGGCAAGCCCAGTCTTTGCAAAAGAACGGGCGGCACTTTCTCAACTGAGTCCAAGCTTGGGTCTTTGTGAGTTTAAGCAAACTAAAGCCCTTAAACCCTAAAACCCTCAAACCCGAAAACAATCTGTCCCGGACTGCTCTCCCGCGCAGCCTGCAAGCTTGCCACCATTACCACCCAAGGGGACGGCCGTGGCCCCAGGAAGCTTTGCGCAGCAATCCACACACGCAAGTTCTGTAGGTGACTATGTCAGGACGCGAGTGCAATCAACCGGGTGAAGGGCCTCAACAATGTACTAACAGTCTTAGGTAGGGACTAGAATAGGGGGTACCAGAATCCCTATTACGGACTACCAGTCTAAGGGGGAACATCCCAACTTATAGGGTTTGGAGTTCACCGGGGCTGGAGTCGTCACAAACGAGCCTCCACCGAGATGGCCTTTTAGAAGGCACAAGCATAGGTCGGTAACTCTTTGGTCGTACACCACAAGCCGAGCCGCCAATCGTTCGTGCGCTCCCTAAACCCTAAACCCTAAACCCTAAACCCTAAACCCTAAACGCTAAACCCTAAACCCTAAACCCTAAACCCTAAACCCTAAACCCTAAACCCTAAACCCTAAAAGGCCTAAAAGCCCTAACCCCCCTAAACCCCTAAACCATAGGGTTCTGGGGTCTGAGGCAAACCCGTCCCCGAGCCAATCGTTCCAACGGCGGGGCAGTCCTTGGAGGCGAATGGACAAAGACTTAGGGCCTTTTTGGGTTTCGGGTTGAATATTCAGGGTGTAGCGTTTATAGGGTTTTGGGTGCAGAGTTTAAATGGCTCATATAGGGCACAGAGGGCTTCTTCGGTTGATGGATGGGGATTATAGGGTTTACGGGGTTGTTTTTGGCGGTTTATGGGGTGTACAGGGGTTAGAGGTGGGGCGGGGGCGTTCGATTGCATGCCCCATAGGCGCCCCACATGCAACAAGGCCTGTCAATCTCGACCGAGATACGTAATCCCCTCTACCCTAAACCCTAAATCCTAAACCCTAAACCCTAAACCTTAAACCCTAAATCCCCAGAGCCGCAAGCATGAGCACATGCAAGCTCCGACTCGAGGATGTACTCTGGTGCCCTTGTCTCCGTTTCTCCATATTCTGAATACTATGGGGAGTTTAGGCTACCTTGCAAACTCGGAGTTCCATTAAGCAAGAAAGGTTCCCGAAGACCGAGGATGCCCAGTAGCTTATTGCCCCCCCTCCCCTTTTTAGGGTTTAGGGTTTAGGGATATAAGGGCTGTTCTGAGAATGAAGGTCCCTGTTCTAATGTCGAAGCGGCACCCTGCCAAACCCTTACTTTTTCACATTTTTCTGGGCTGCCTGCCTATCCCAAGCACCCACAAAACCCTACACCCTGATCCCCTTATCTAAACCTCTAAACCCAAGGGTTTAGGGGGGTTTATCCCACCCCTAAGCCCTAAAGCCCGACTGGAAGGTGCCAGACGGGATGGAGGACCCAGGGTCCCCAGTATCCCAGTCTGGAGCCGGGCCCTTGCGCAGGGTTTAGGGTCTAGGGTCTAGGGTCTAGGGTTTAGGGTTTAGGGGTTAGGGGTTAGGGGTGATAGGTTTGCATGGAGCTTGGTGGGTCTTAGGAGGTTTGAGGAGGTGTTGATTCTGGGGTGTTTCTCGCTTGCCTAGTAGCCCTAAACCCCAAAACCCAAAGCCCCCAAGCACCAAATGCTGAGCACGGTTGGTGGGTTGGGAGTTCAGGGTTGCGGGGTCAGGGCCCACTCAGGAGCTTTGGAGCCAAGGGCCTTGCGAACTTCGGACGTTGGGACATAGGTCTTCTGCCCTAGAAACCTCCATCCACCGACCCTTGATAGGCTTATGGGGACTTGAAGAGTATCGGGTACTCAGGGCACACGAAACCCTCAACCCTGTAAACCTTCTACGGCATACTAAACCCTCAGCCCTAAGCCGTATAGGGCATACTGAACCCTCAACCCTCAACCCGAATCTCATACCACACCCTCAACTTTTAGCCTCATATTTGGAGGGTATACTAAGCCCTCAACCATATAAACCTTGGCGGACTAGACCCGAACAAAGCACCGGCCAATCCCAGGGCATTCCGACCTCGAAGTCGCAGCGAAGTATCATAGCAGGTCCTCCCTGTTTCGGAGGGTTTAGGCTTTGGGGATTGGAGGTTAGAGTCGAGGGTATTCGGGAGGTTTTGGCGTTCATAAGGGCTTGATTTGTGGCCTGGGTTCTGAGAAGCAGCTTTCCCAAAGCGGTGAAGGTCAGTTTGGTAAAGGGGGCACACGGGAACCCGCATGTGACAGTTTATTCATTGACCACGCCATGCTGGAATTGAGGAATTGCGGGCATCTTGTGGCAAGTCCCCAAGGCAACGCACTAGAACACTTCGCTTCCAGTGCTGCCACTGATGCTTCACGGTTTCCCAGCCCAAAGCCCTAAACCCAAAGCCTATGCCCAACTCAGAACCCTGAATGCTTGGCCGAAAGCAGCGTGGTGTGCAAAGTTCATTTTCTTTCGACCACCTCGTGCTAGAGCCCTCACTTCTTCCTGAAAACGCATGTTCGACATGGCACTTTCTTCGACAGACCTGCAAGATCTCGCTTGCAAGTACTGGGAGTACTAGCCATTACTTGAAGGCAGTTGTTCCTAGAGCCGAGTTTATCATCTCGCTTCTACATGCACACAGTTCACATGCTTGCACAGACCTTTCTGTTGCGGAGGCGCCAGCGAACGGGATGATCGAACGGATGTTCACGGGAATAAGATCACAAAGGCCCCTCCAGCGAGCGCTTTTGAGATTCGTACAAGTGGGCGATTGATCCGTCTGCACAGCAGTTTGATTTCCGATGGATGCTTGCAAGACCAAGGGAAACATCAGGCAGTCATTTGTTCGCCTCAGGGTGGCAGGGCGTTCCCCCAAGACAAGCATTTGGGCAAACTGATTGGACAACTTAAGATGGTCTGTGGAGCCGCAGCCTGCAAAGACGCTGGAATCGGGGGGGGGGGGGGGGGAAACTTCTGACCAGCGTAAGCCCCAAAACCCCTGTGTGCAGGGCTCAGAGTTTAGGGCTGGCCCGTCCTCCCCATGCCACTTCCAGCCTATGCAGCCGAACACACCGGTTTAGGCTTTAGGGTTTAGAGTTTAGGGTTTAGGGTTTAGGGTTCCAACAAATGTTCACCCATCCACTCCTCGCCCACGTCCTCAGGGCTTAGAAATTCAGATGCGCCGCGGTTGAGGAATGAGGGTTCGAAATCCGCAGCCCTTACACTGCCCCAAGACGCCCTGCCTGCCAGGGAGCAAAAACATATAGGCCGGGTGCGCTGAGAGCCAACTTTCTTGTTTGGATGCAGGATCTGGAGTTCTGTGCTTCTTACATTTGAGCTCTTTATGGTTTTCTTGAGGGTGCAGCGAGAACAAGTTAGGCATACCAAGCCTGGTTTCTCATGGGGCTGCCGGGAGAATGCGGAGAACTTCAGCTCCGTGAGCCCATCCACCAAAACGCCCCTGTCAGGTGCAGCTTTAGGGACGAAGTCGAGCAAGAGCCGATCCACGACATCAAAGAAGTACAATCCTTCAAGCAGACGCCCTGGCACGTTTATCCCCCTCCTGTCAGTTTATGGCAAATCTGCTTGTGAACTGGCTGTTACTTACGAGGAGTTTTGTGGATTTGTGTGTCACTTGGTCGACTTGCCATATACCTGGCCCGCCACGCTGCAGCCCCAACAACAACAGCAGCAGCAACGCGACCCTAAACCCTAAACCCTAAACCCTAAACCCTAAACCCTAAACCCTAAACCCTAAACCCTAAACCCTCACACCAAGCCGAGCAACCCCAGCAACCACGGCCGACGACCAACGACAAGAAAAACGGCAAGCCGCACCTCCAACAACCAACACCAAGCCGCAGAAGCCAGCATGAATAACAATAATAATACTAATAATAATAATGATGATGATGATGATAATAGTAATATAATAACACCCCAATTCCGTGGAAGCCAGGCCTGGAATGCAGCAACTTACCGACGGTGAGAAGCAGGCGGCAGGAGGGTTTGGAGGTGTGTAGCATGTGAATGGCTTGTGTTGGCACCTTGCATGGCATGCTTGCAGAGGGTTGGGAACTTGGGTTTGTGTGGATGCTGGCCCACTTTCGTGGGCTTGGCGTGCTGCTCTTTGATTCGCAGGGGCATGACCCCGCCTCCCCCAAAAAAACTTCTGCATTCTTGCCATCGCCTCAAGGCCATGATAGCTTGTGGCGGCTAACGGCTAGGGGCGGCTAGGGTGTATGATGAAACGGCACAAGAGTTCCTAAGCCTGCAGGGCCAGAACCTATAGGGGGCCTTTGCAAAGGGCTTCTGGTAGAGACTCTTCCTGACAGGGTTGTGCTTGCTCGATAATGTGACGCTTGGCGTGGGGCCCAGTGACCGTGGAGGGAAGGCACAAATGGTTGGAGTTTAGGGTTTAGGGTTAAGGGTTAAGGTTCAGGCTTCTCTCTCCAACTGCTGCTACCTGCTTTGTGCTCCCCATACACCTCGGCATGGAGGGAATGGCTCATGATTGGATTCCCCCCCAGCCGGCCGTAGGGTAGAAAGGTTGGGCTATCAAGGGTTCATGGGTTGAGGTTTGAGGGACGTTGGTGGAAAAGGGTTTAGGGTTTAGGGTTTAGGTTTGAGGGACGTTGGCGAAAAATGTTGGAGCCTTGGCTTACAGCCCCACAAGCCAACCAACACTCGAGCTTGACCGCCTCAAGTCCCGAGCCCAGGCGCCAAGGCCCTGTTCTCGCGCAGAACTCTAACAATGCCCCTGTTCTCTATTTGTTTTGTGTTGTTTTCCTCTGTGTTTTTTTGCAGATCATGGGGATGGAGATTCAGGTCTGCAACCCTTATCCCTCAGAAGACCTTTGTGTGTTTTTTAAGCTGCTCAGACTTGGAATCCGCATGTGGTGTACCGCTGGGCAGTTGGAGGGCTTCTGAACTCCTAGAATCCAGGGTGTGAGTTTGGCCAAAGCTGGGCGAAGCCCACGATTCCTTCCTAGGCACCCACCCGCCCCCTCAATCTTGCTGGTGGGCCCCTGAACCCTAAACAAAAAAAGCTAAACCCTGTTGAGGATCTGAGGTGCAGGGGGGTGTAGTCACTCGGCCAGCCGTCTCCCCACCAAGGGTACGCTCATGTCGCGCCTGTTCAGCACAGGCAAGGCAGAATGGCCAGCATTCAGTTTTCCAGGTCACCCTTCCTTTTAATGAGACCTAACAGAGTTTAGTGTTTGAGGTGCTTGTTCGTTTTCGTTGTTCTTTGCTTCTTTTTTTGGGGGTGGGGGGAGAGGGTGCCAAAAGAGGTCCCACAATGTTGTGGCTTGCTCAAATGTTGTTTCGTTAGTCATGGAATCGCTCGTCCTGGGTTTGGTTTTGGGTCTGGGCTTCAGGAGTTTAGGGTTTCAGGGTTTAGGGTTTAGGGTTTGGGTTCCGGGGGTCAGGGTTCAGGGTTTAGGGTTTGGGGTTTGGGGTTTCGGGTTTAGCTAGTTCGCAGCAGGGAGTTTAGGGAGCTTGGGAATTCGGGAACCTGCACCTCACTAGATAATCCCCTCTGTTGGACCTCAGGAACCTAAACTCCTCGACTCCTTTAAAAGGAGCTGGTGGGCTGAGCTTTAGGGGTTTGGGGTTTAGGGTTTAGGGTTTAGGGTTTAGGGTGATGTTTGGAGTTGAGGAGTTGCAGGCTGATGCCGACGAAACCTGTAGCTGTCATGGATTGCAGCAAGGGGGACCTCCGGCCCCTAAAGCCCTGAGTCCTGCACACCTTAAACCCTACAGACCATAGATCCTCATAACCCTTCTCATTTACAATCTGTTCCCAACAAATCCCATAAACCCATATTTTCCATGAACTCTCTAAGCCCTAGCCTCATGTCAGTTCTTGGCTCCCTCCCCCCTCCCCGGTTCTTGAATGCAGTAGGCCGCTCTAGGTCTCGGTGTTGTGGTTCATCTCAAAGCATAAGGACGGCATAAGCATCTTCGCTCTGACAAGAGCGTTAAAGATTGAGATCTCTGGGCCCGAAACCCTACACACTACAGCGTTTTGGTTCTTGCTTTTTCCATGGAGAGGTTGCAAGGACGCCGCAAAGTCGATGGCAACATCCTGAGTGACACGGCTCATAGGCTTGAGCCTCGAAAACGCGCGCAGAAGCCCTGAGTAGACCCAAGTTAGGCTCCCAACCCTCACAGGTTCGGGGCTCAGGGTCTCGAAACCCTGAACCTTAAACCCCACACACCCCCAAACCCTAAACCCAAAACCCTAAACCCTAAACCCAAGGTGGGCCGAACATGCGTTTTTCTGGGCTGACAGCAGATGTTTCTCTAGGACCTGGCAGCTTCAAAGGCCTGCCAAGTCGCGCCCCTGAGAGAGCTGTTTCCAAAGCCGCTTCGGAGCTGGCCTCGCCGAAAGGACCTGACGTCAACACAAGGTACCTTAAAAGATGCTATATATATATATATATATACCCATGTATGTATATTATTTCTGTGTATATATATATATATATATTTATTTATTTACACATATCTTAAATATTTACTATAGGATATGATATGCATATATGTATATATATATACACACATATATATGTATGTAGGTATGGATGTATCCATATGTCTAGAGACTGTCTTGTACAGTTAGGTTAAGTCGAAGTATCTATCTGCGCCGTGTAGGATTTGCCGGTTGCCGGTTTCTCCGGGTACAACTAACTTGTTGGGTTTTTAACCCGGAGCCTGATACCCGAAACCACCCAAGAAAAGGGAACATGCTAATAGCCACAGTGGACCATGGTTTTCACAGTCTCACGAGACTCTGAACCCTGACTTGTTGAACCTTCTGGGGTTGACTTTGCCTTGGGGCTTGTTGAGGTTCCCTAGCGTAGATGGTAAGCCGTAGAGCCGCTACAGAGACGCTGCCCAGGGCGACTTGGATTCAGAACGCCAAAGGCGGTTCCGGCGCCATGCCCAGATGCAACGGGGAAGTCCGTTCAAAACCCCTTTCAAGCCCAGGTTTAGAATTTAGAGCTCAGGGAAACCGAGTGCCCTGAAGCCCGATCCTACAGTCCTCTTCACGCTCGCTCGACGCGATTGGAATACTTGGTCGGCCCTTTCTTTTGGTAAAGTTGCCCAAAAAAAAGCCCCGGGAGGCCCAAGCGGTTTCGAGAGGCGCGAACAGGCCAAGAGGGCCAAAACAGGTTCTGGGAGGCACCCTAAACCCTAAACCCTAAACCCTAAACCCTAAACCCTAAACCCTAAACCCTAAACCCTACAGACCCTAAGCCCAAACGGGGGCAAGGAGTCCTGGCAGGTAGCTTGAGGGCACCCTTAACAATTATTGACTGGGTTCTAAAGCAAAACGTTTCGTTCAAGACTTTTATTCAAAACATTACTGGGACCCAAGCCCTATAGAATGTCTGGATCCTGGGCGCCTATTGGGGGGGGTGCTGTGAGTTTGGGGAGTGTAGTTCAACGAAGAGATTAGCCCCACGCCCGAGAGTACCAATCTGCTGCTTACATCTGGGTGCGCCGCAGGGAGGGTATTACGCACGTTTCACAGCAGACCGGCTCGTGGCACAAATCCCAGAGCATCAGAGACCCCCCCCCACCCCGACCCTTCAACTTTCGTGGGAGTGCTGTCTGCACACTGCTGCCGGGTTCTCTGTCTGTCTCTGCGCACGCCAGAAATAGTCACCCCTAAACCCTAAACCCCTCAACCCTCAAAACCCGAAACCCGAAAGACTCTTACACACACCCTAGAAATCGAGGAGCTGTGGCTCCTGGTTCCAGGTGGTCCCAAACCTCTGGGCTCTAGAGCTTAGGGCTCAGGGATTAGGGTGTAGAGTAAAACTCCACCTTGCCTTTGAGAATTTAACCTTGTAACCCTTAAAGTAAACAGCCCGAAAGTACCGCTGGAGTCCCCTGGCCAGCGTGGGGTTGGACAGAGACCACAAGAGTAACCCCGGCCAGGTAGACTAAACGTCTGGAAAGGGTTGCATCCGAAAGCCGGCTGAGGGCATGCGCACACGGTCGAAGGCTTAGACCTCTTGAGTCACTATGGCCGCCCTCAAAAGAACCCCACTTTGAGGTTACATTCTTGGTTCGGGCCTGTTGAAATTTAAGGATCCGATGTTGTACCAGATGGACCATACCCGAAATTAAAGCTTGCACTCATGAGCTGCTTGAGGTGAACGTGCAGGGCTCGCCGTTCGAAGGTGTTCAGGTTTTGGAGCATACAGGGTCAAGGGTGTAGGAGGGTGGTGTTCGATGCTGCAGGTTTCGGCCACGCACGCGGATGTGTGCTGAATGGCAAACGAGACACAGGGGCGTAGGAATTACGTGTCGTTGCCTGCTTGGCTAGCTGTGGGGTGTAGCCACAACTTCTGATACCACCCTAAACCCTAAACCCTAAACCCTAAACCCTAAACCCTAAACCCTAAACCCCCTAAACCCCCTAAACCCTAAACCCCTAACCCCTAAACCCTAAACCCTAAACCCTAAACCCTAAACCCTAAACCCTAAACCCTAAACCCTAAACCCTAAACCCTAAACCCTAAACCCTAAACCCTAAACCCTAAACCCTAAACCCTAAACCCTAAACCCAAACCCCCTAATCCCTGAACCGATCTGTGCGCATGTGGGTGCTGCCTGCAAGCCTCAGAGCTGTCCCCGTGGCTTCCTCGTCGCATCGCTAGACACGTTCTTGGGGTCAGGGGGTTTAGGGTTTAGGGTTTAGGGTTCAGGGTTTAGGGTTTAGGGTTTAGCATCGGGCGATTGGGGTGGAGGATGGTGCAGGTTTTGTTCTGTCGCTTGGGAACGGTGCCTGGCCTGAGATTGAGTGTGGCTCTGCGTGCCCAACGAAGTGGTTAATCCCTTCCCCTTAATATTAAACGCCCCCCCCCCCCCCCCCCCCAATAGAAACTCGAAATGTGTTTTCAATATTAGGGGGAGGTTTTTTTCCAAATGTCATGTTTGGGGTCCAAAGGGTTTAGGGTCTAAGCTGGGAAGGGAGGGAAGGGAGCTTCAGGATGTTGGTTGGCCTGAGAGTTTGGGGAGTCCTGAACCTACCCTCATTCGGAATAGGGTTTAAAAGGCGGGGTCGGTTTCGGCAGGATTTTCCGGAAAGTGTTTTTGTTATTAGGGGTACGTTTAATAGAAGGGGGAAGGGATTCGGCTTATCAGGCTGGAAATTCAACCTTGGATTCTGGAGATCCCTATCAAAAGCTCTTCCAAGCAAGATGCGCGTGGCGATTCAGGGCGACAGCTCCCGAATTTTCAGGATGTCTCACTGCCCACACTGCTACCAGCTCAGGAGGAGGCGGGTCACACCACAAAGTGCACTACAACCCGGAATACTGGGCTGACATAGAGCGGCAACTTAGCTTTCTTCGCGCCTCCTAAGATTGTAATAGTCAGCAAGCAAAACCCTAAACCCTAAACCCTAAACCCCAAACCCCAAAAGCATCGCATGAGAGTTCATTCTGAGCAGTCAGATCTCGACGCCGCAGCTTCAACACCTCAGCTACCAAACAAGGTATCATCGACTCGCATCGGCCTCCTCACCGCCTGAACCCGTCGAGCATGTTAAGGCATGTCGACGCGAAGTGCTTGGGCTCTTCAGCACGTCCTCCACAATCTCGGAGGTCGAAGAGGGGACTGGAGATGTGGTGATCACATGACTCCACGACCTTGTTAATCATTTTCCTTTGGCTCGTCGGTCTCTCGCTCTTCACGGCCAGGTGCACGTCACCCCCAAACCGGTCAACTCTTGCAACTAAAGCAGCACCTTGCAACTTCGGAGGCTTAGGCTTTAAAACGGTTGCAAGGGCTCGGGGGCGTCACTGGCCTGATCCACGGGGGAAGTTTGACAAACTGAGCGCAACAGCTCAGGTCTCATGTCAAGCAGCCCGGGTTTGTTGACATAGTTGCAGACGCATGCATATCCCGAACGTAGGGCTCAGGGCTCACAGGGCTCGAATGCATCCGTTTGCATGGGATCTTCTGCAGTTGCTGTGTGGAGCATGAGCCACCTCTGCGTAAGCAATCTTGAGGGTCAAGTGCAATCTCAACTTTGAGTCGAATGGCTGTCCACAACATAGCCCGCCAAAACTAGGAAGTAGAGAGGCAAACCCAATGGGTTTCAGATCGCCATAGGAACTGACGCGCTCGCCATATTGTTGAAAACGAATCCTCGCACTGCGCTTGCAATTGTGATTACTTGTTTCAAGCTGCTTGATACATATTCAAATTCTTACCTTTACACCCCAGAATCCTAAACCCTCAGCCCTTTACACCCCGCAACCCCAAACCTTACCCCCACAAGCCACCCTAAACCCTACAAGCATCCGCTGCCAAACCGGGAGTCAAAGCAAAACGTCGAACCATAAACCCTGACCCCCCTGAACCCTCAGCCCTAAACCTTAAGCCTTGCCTGAACCCTCAAGCCTGAAGCCGGAACCCTACACCCGAAAAGCCGCTGTTGAATTTTCACTTGCTCTTGGTCGTGCGATGCGCCAACATTGGACGCGTCAGTTGTGGTTTAGTTTCTGGGGTTTAGGGTTTGGGGTTTCTGTTTGTGGGGATGCTTTTCTTTTGCCCTTGACCTCAAATTGTTTCGCCACTTCGTGTTGAAGCACGGCCCACCTACGTAGAAATTTCAGGCATGGGAAGACACCGCTGCTCCTGAATGGACACGGCGGCAGCACCGACGCCGGACCAACGGGGAGTTAGGACTGTTCGTCATTTACAAGCACAAGGGCATTCTCACGCGCCTGACAAGTCTGAGCTCATCGACAAGCTGGACAAGCATGCAAAGATTATGCGGAACACGATCACCAGGTGCAGCGAAATCAACACGAAGATGAGCAACTGCATAGAGTTGGGAATAGTTCCAGTTCTGGTCACCGAAGGGAACTCCGTCAAGGAGATAGCTGCTGTGGAGAAGGACGATGCCATTGCTGGCTTGCAGGAAGGTGCGCAGAACTTTCCTTAGCCGTATCAGAACCTTTATGATATTGGCCGAATTTCTAGATTTGAGAAGTCCTTCATTATTATTTCATTTTCTTTTCTGATATCTTCCCTCATTTGGGAATGATGGGGGATATATATATATATATATCTATATATCTAATCATGATTCATCTCATTTGGGATTTCATTTGTATTTTCATATATTGTGATTCTGGAATATTTTTTAAATTCCATTTCATTTTGGGAAGATTTTTTTTTTAGCATTTGAAGGAATAAGATTTCTTTCTTTTCTAATTCGGAGGAAGGAATTTTTGAATATCCACGAATCGTAATATTCTTCATTAATTTAATCTTAAGATATCTCTGGAATATCTTATTCTGGAATGTCTTCGGTATATTGAATGTTATAATTTTTCTGGAATATAGGATCTTCTTGGATTATCTATTTATAGGATTTCTTTGGAATATTTAATTCACTAGGATGAATCTTTTATTAATTGTAATTGGT
>CAJNDS010000049.1:0-154824 GCA_905221605.1 Symbiodinium natans
CCCCCCCCCTTCCCCTTCCCCCCCCCCCCCCGCCCTATGTGGGTCTCTGCGGTGTTTAGGCTTTAGAGTTTAGGGTTTAGGGAGTTGGGGGTGGGGGCACCTACTGTTGCGACTGGGCTCTGATTTGTTGGTTGAACCTCGGAGCCATGAGGAATTTCATGTTGAATACAGGGCAGGTCGGCCGCATCAGGGACCCTGGCCTTACAGCGAGACTGCATGCTGTTGTTAGGGTTTAGGGTTTAGGGTTTAGGGTTTAGGGTTTAGGGTGGTTCACAGTCTCACAGTCTCTTGCAGGAGAAACGGCGGCACTTGAGATCATTGCTGGCTGCATTGGGTGATGTGCTGGAGTGATGACTTACATAGAGCAACGACTTGTCAGTCAGATCATCGGGTAGACCTGAGGCTACACATGAATGCTCCCACCCGCAGACAGGAGGTCCATTTAATTTCTGTTCAAAAAGTGCCTTGCAGCAGTGAGTAGTCCTAGTAGTAGAGTAGGTAACCTTTAATTCCCCCCCAGGTTACTGGACAACTCAGTAGTTATGGGTTAGGGTTTAGGGTTTAGGGTTTAGGGTTTAGGGTTTAGGGTTTAGGGTTTAGGGTTTAGGGTGCGGCATCGGCGGTCCTTGTTCGCGTCCTGGACAGCGGAGTTCAGGATCGGACCTCTGAAGGCAGGCTTCGGTGCGCAGATCGTCAAAAGCAGCTTGTTTTTCCCAAGTCAGGGCTTAGGGTTTAGGGTTTAGGGTTTAGGGTTTAGGGTTTAGGGTTTAGGGTTTAGGGTTTAGGGTTTAGGGTTTAGGGTTTAGGGTTTAGTTATCATATGATACCTCAGCTGCAAAACACCAAAACCCTAAAGCCCGAAAACCCTAAGACCCTAAAACAATAAAACCCCAAGCACTAAATTCCTCAAACCCTCAAGGTTCCTTTTCTGCCCAACAACTGTGGAGTCCTAAGCTTGATTGGCTTAAGGACCCCCCCCCCCAAAAAAAAAACAAAAAAAACAAAAGAAAACCAAAAAAGAACAGAAGAAACGAAAGAAGGCGCTCAAGGGAGGGAGGGTTTAGGGTTTAGGGTTTGGGGTTTAGGGTTTAGGGTTTAGGGTGCCTGGGTGCGGGATGTTTCTTTGGCTTCTACGGAAGTCGTTTATGAAACAAAAGACACCTCAGTGGCCGCAATTCGCTGGACATTTTTTCGGAGCTTCGTTTCAAGGATCTCGAGCTTAGGGGGCGGAACTTCTTTGTGCTACGCTGTAACAGCTCCATGGCCTCAGGAGACTGTTTCTGTTTTCGGGTATTTCCCCAAATAGGGGCACCCTTTATGTACCCCAAAATGGTTAGAGTCCGTATAACCGGAACTAAACCTAAACCCTAAACCCTAAACCCCAAACCCAAAAATTGGGTACCCTTGCGCTGGTTGCGCCGGGCCACGCAGGCGATTGGTCTTTTCCTCCTCGGCGACAGTCTACAGGCGCCTGTGAGTTGCACCCCCAAGTTCCAAACCCCCTACCCTGTCAGGGGTTAGGGTTTTGGGTTTAGGGTTTAGGGTTTCGGGTCGGGATGTTGGCCCTGATGCTAACAGTCCTTAATAGGGGGATTATAATCGGGGTACTATAATCGCTATTAAGGACTGTGACTGTTAGTATAAGGGGGAACATCCCAAGTTTCGGGTTTGTAGCTAAATAGGGTTGACTTGGAGCTTTGAAGTCGTTCCTACATCACGACTTCAGGCCCCGAGTATCTATCAACTTTGAATACACGGACCCTTGGGGCCAATTCCTATGCATGACCTGCCCATACCAAACCCTAAACACCCGATTCCCAAACCTGCCCGAATGACAAAAAAGCAAGCCTCTTTTTGGGACTTCTGCTAGGAAAGGGGTAGCCCTAGGCCCGAAATCCAATTCCTTCAAAAGGATCCCACGAGCCCTCCGACCTAAACTCCCGAAATCCCCGAAGCCCCTTGTCTAAAAGTAATTCAACATACCCCAAACCCGTACCCCATGAACCTATAAACGGAGAACTTAAGGAAGGATGGTACCACATCCCTAAAGTTCTTTTAAGGGCCTGCCCAAAGGGGGATGCTGAAGATTTCTGAGACTTTGCCTGAAATCGAGGCCCTCAGAGGATCCACTCGATGAGACCATGCCCCTGGGATGTGCCGGGCTGAGAGGCTCAGGTTGCAGGGACAGGGCCACTGTAGCACTGTAGGTTGCATTGCGCAGCATGACTCTCCCTGCATCCTAATCCCTAGGCCCGAAACCCAAAACCCTAAACCCGAAACCCGAAATCCTAAACCCTAAGCCCCAAACCCCAACCCCTGCAGCCCGCAGGGTGGCCAAAGCAAAGCAGGCTATCGGCTGTGGAAGCCCCTAAGCCCACCTGCCATAGACATTTTGACGGCCTTGAGCCGTGCTTTCCACCTTTAAGGGATTAAATAGGTTTAGGGTTCAGGGTTCAGGGTTCAGGGTTCAGGGTTTCGCTGAGGCACAAACCCCTACGGCTGGACAAAGTTCATGATTGAGCAGGTGCTCGTCTTGCTCGCTGTGAAACCACATCGGAACCCGCATCTTGAAAAACCCTACCCTAACCGTAAACCCTAAACCCTAAACCCTAAACCCTAAACCCTAAACCCTAAACCCTAAACCCTAAACCCTAAACCCTAAACCCTAAACCCTAAACCCTAAACCCTAAACCCTAAACCCTACAAAGCCCTCACCCTCAAGCCCCA
This sequence comes from Symbiodinium natans, assembly GCA_905221605.1. Taxonomy (NCBI): domain Eukaryota; class Dinophyceae; order Suessiales; family Symbiodiniaceae; genus Symbiodinium; species Symbiodinium natans. Next base: position 2,728 of record CAJNDS010000049.1, read on the forward strand.
AACCCTTGGACCTGACGACAGATCCTCCGAGACTTTGCCGTGGCCAATCCTACCTTTCCAGCCTCTTAACTCAAGGATGATTGATTTGGGGGTGTAGGGTTTAGGGGTTTAGGGGTTTAGGGGTTTAGGGGTTTAGGGTTTTAGGGTTTTAGGGTTTTAGGGGTTTAGGATCCCCTTGTAATAAGGACCCCAGTAAGGTATCCCTAATATCGTAACCCCCCATCATATTGAAACAGTGCGGTTTAATTAGGGTTTCGACTTTGGGCCTGCGTTGAGGGTTCGGGTTTAGGGTTTAGGGTTTAGGGTGTAGGGTGTAGGGTGTAGGGTTTCGGGTTTCGGGTTTAGGGTTTAGGGTTTAGGGTGAAGGTGCAGGGGTCCGCTGAACCAAGATGCTCGAACCCCACTCAAACCACACGATTTTCCCGAGATCTCCATCCTGCGCTATTTCAACCCCGTGGGAGCACACCCGCCGTGTTTGGGGTTTGGGCTTGTTGGAGTGAGGAGTGAGTGAGTGGACGGCCTGGGGTGCACTCCGGCCAACGGAAACGTTCCCTCCCGCCATCTCTTCCCCCCTCCGCTTGCGTCATTGGGGAGGTCCGGCAAGAGTTCGACGCTCCGAGCCCCTCAATCCGAGCTGGGAAAAACGCCACCCGAACCTCCATGGCCCCCCCCCAAGCCGGGCGGCTTGGGTTGGATTTGGGCACTTAGGCAAGACAGCCCACTTCACAGGAACAGAAACTCTTCCCTTGCGATCCCTCACAAAGGTACTAAGCTGGGGGCATTGGCTCGGAGACAGGGCTTGGGGTGCGGGGTGGTCGTACCAAACACGCACACACGCACCGGCAGCAAGACTAAGGGAAAAAGCAAGTTCAGCTAATCCCCTTTTGGCTGCACAAACTCCCACAGTATCCCCTTGGCATGCGGGGCAATGCCTGCAACTCAAGGCACCGCCCCCGACCAGCCTTTTAAACCTTGAAGCGTAGATCTGGGTTCAAGGTTCAGGAAGCCAGGACTGTGGCTCGTGGATTTGCTGGGTTTAGGGATGTTCGGGCTTTCGGCCCTTGTAGATTGTCGATGTTCGTGTTGAAGGTTGGCTCTGGGTAAGTGTCGCAGGCTCGAGGCAAGCAGCTCGCCTTTCAAACCCTAGGCCGCCTGAATTTGTTGCAACTTGAACCCCAAAAACTTACAAGCTTAGTCGTTGGTAATCCGCATTTATGGAGTTAGGTACCTTACATCCCGCTGTGGAACCATTCCAGGGACTCCAACACGAAGATTTTCCTGCTTAAGCACCAGTAAACCCCTGACCTCCTCTGGCCCCTGGCAGCAGGGTTTCAGGTGTAAACTCAAAGCGCCTAAGCCCCTGAAACCCCCGGCATAGCCCCCCGAAACCCTGGAGAAACTACACCCTAAACCCGAAACCTCAACCCTAAACGCTAAACCCAAAGACCCTAAACACTAAGACCCTAAACCCTAAAACCCTAAGACCCTAAGACCCTAAGACCCTAAAACCCTAAACCCTAAGACCTAAACCCTAAGACCCCTGCGTTTGCATAGTTCACCCTATGACCCGGCGGCCCCCGAGCCAGGATCTTCCTGGCAAGCTCACTGACATCCTCTGTGGGTTCCTGGACAAGGCATGTCTTGTCAGCTCCCTGCGTCTAGGGTTTAGGGTCTAGGGTTTATGGTCTTGGGTCTAGGGTTTAGGGTTTAGGGCTTAGGGTCCAGGGTCTAGGGTTTGGGGTTTAGGGTTTAGGGTTTAGCGTTGAGGGTTTAGGGTTTAGGGTTTAGGGCGCTAAAAAACCCGAGCACCCGAATCTGTTTCCAATCTCCTGAGACCTGAAGTCGGCAGAACCCTGCGCCCCTACTTGGAGGTTCATGGTTCTTATTAACAAATTTATACCTGTACTTATGACCCACTTATAAGCCCTTGAAGTGCCCCTTAATTCGGTTAGAAGTACAGTTACAAGGACAGTTAGAATTGGCTAACAAGCACCATGAACCTGCAAGTGGAAGGATCGAACCTCACCCCCAAATTCCTGGGTTGGACCCTATGCCAAACAATGAGGAATGTTGTTCCCTCATGATACAGGAGGGTTTAGGGTTCAGTCATGGTTTAAAGCGGTGTTTGGGTTTAAATTCGGGTTTAGGGTTTAATAGGCAACGCAGGTTTAGGGTTTAATGAGAGTTTAGGGTTTGGGATGTTGGCACCTCTTTTGCGGCTTGCCCTCCCCCCCATTGTGCCTAAACCCCTGGAGAACTTGTAGCCAAAGAAGCGTTTGCAGGTAGAAGGCCTCCTACGAGAGAGACATGTTCTTTCCTGCTTCATGAGTAGTAGCCTGGAAGTCGGGAGAGACCACCAAGTCCTGCTGACCGGTTGTAGGTCATGTTATTTATAGGGTAGAACGATAGGCCCTATGCTTGTGCTGCTGAGCCAAAATTGCTGTAGCTGCCGCAAGCAGTAGTCCGAGCTTCCCTACCTGCGGCACCATCGCACCTGGCTCAGATGTGCTTTCGCCGGCCAGTGCTTGACGTGGACACAACCTCCCTAAGCGCTTAAAGCCCATCCAATAAGCAACCCTAAACCCTAAACCCTAAACCCTAAACCAACGAAGCCTACATCCGACACACCCCGAGCCCATTCTGATAAGTTTGGCGGCCCCTTTTTGTGCGGTGGCAGGCCAAGCGGGACCCTCGAGACAGCCCGGGAGGCAGGAACTTCAAGACCCGTGGGTTTAGGGTTTAGGGTTCTGGGTTTGGGTTTAGGGTTTGGGGTTTGGGGTTTGGGGTGTGGGGTTTAGGGCTTAGGGCTTAGGGTGTAGGGTCTGTCCACTGTTGTTGGGGAAGCGTGGAAACCTAACAGGCTTAGGCCCGGGCTTATAGGGCTAAACGGTTGTAAGTTGTCCTAAGACAGTCGCGCAATGTGTGGCAGTTCCAATTCAGAGCACGGCAAACCGACCATTCAAGCAGGATTGGCAAGAGTCACCCTAAACCTAGGACCTAAGCCCTAGGCCCTAAGCCCTAAGCCCTAAGCCCTAAGCCCTAAACCCTAAACCCTAAACCCTAAACCCTAAACAGCAACAGATTTGCTGAATGGCCCTCATGGGTCGACCTTGGTTTTCCTAGGCGGGAACGCGTATTCCAACACTTCCTAGAGGTTTCGTGTACATGTACCAAAGCTCAAAATCTCACATCCTTAGTCTCCATATCCCTTCCAAACCCTAAACCCTAAACCCTAAACCCTAAACCCTAAACCCTAAACCCTAAACCCTAAACCCTAAACCCTAAACCCTAAGCCCTAAGCCCTAAGCCCTAAGCCCTAAGCCCTAAGCCCTAAACTTGCCCTAAACCCTACCTCCACACCTTTGGTCTGCACTTATCGGAGCTCCGGCAGGCTGGGCAGCCTTTGATCTCACGGATGCCCACCGTGCGGCAGTGTTCAACCTCATAGGCACTTTGTTATGGGATTAGGGTTTAGGGTTTAGGGTTTAGGGTTTAGGGTTTAGGGTTTAGGGTTAGGGTTTAGGGTTTAGGGTTTAGGGTTTAGGGTTAGAGCGTAGACTGTTGTGTAGCAATTGCAATATTGACAAGCATTTACTTGCAGTTCAAAAAAATGTAATCAAGGTCTAACCTCATCCGATCGTAAGCAATGGTCTCGCCACATATAAACGGATGTGGACAACGGTGGTGAAGTACTCAGGACATTCAGTGTCAAGGCCCAGTGCTCTACATAGCCTGAATAGCAGGCCCCCCAGTTTACAACAGGATCTTTCAAAGGCGCGAATCATTAATATTTATACGGAGATGAAGGATTATGTCTCTCACTTGAATCGTCTAGGCTGGAGGTGGCTTGGCTTCGCAACCCAAGCGGGTTCGCAAGCACAAACGACAGCCCCAAAGCGATAAAAAAACAGGCTGGGACTGTGACAGGGTGCTAAACCCTAAAGCCTAAAGCCTAACCTCTAAAACCTAACGCCTAAAGCTTCAAGCCTGAACTTTAGTTTCAGGCTGAGAGGCATCTGACCCTAAGCCCTACAACCCTAAACCTTAAACCTTAAACCCTAAACCCCAAGCCCTACAACCCTAAACCCTAAACCCTAAACCCTAAACCCTAAACCCTAAACCCTGCACCTAAGGGCCGAAGTTGACACATTTTGCTTGGAGGCGTCTGCCTGGGGCACTTGGGCTGCCCTGCCTCGCTTGGAGCTGCACATAGAGACTATGAGAGAGCCCCAAAACCTTGCACCCTTGCTTTTTTAGGGCTAGGGGTTGGGTTTAGGGTTTAGGGTTTAGGGGTTAAGGGTTTAGGGTTTAGGGTTTAGGGTTCAGGGTTTAGGGTTTAGGGTTTAGGGGGTTTAGGGTCTAGGGTTTACGGCTTGTAACCCCACTTATAAGTCTAAGTGCCCTGAACCTCCAAGTAAACCCCAAACCCTAAACCCTTCAACCCTAAACCCTTAAACCTTCAACCCTTAACCCGAAACCCTTCAACCCTTCACCCTTCAACCCTTAACCCTACACCATTAAAATTCAAAACCCTTAAACCCAAAACCCTAAACCCTAAACCCTAAACCCTAAACCCAAAACCCTTAAACCCAAAACCCTTAACCCTAAACCCTAAGGTCGTTCAGGATGCTTTGCAGCTTTGGGGCTTACGGGGGACAGCCTTGAGACCCCTAAACCCTAAGACCGACACCCGAAATCTGAAACCTTTGGGGCTTAGGGCTTAGGGCTTAGGGCTTAGGGTTTAGGGTTTAGGGTTTAGGGTTTAGGGTTTAGGGTTTAGGGTTTAGGGTTTAGGGTTTAGGGTTTAGGGTTTAGGGTTCAGCTCTTGGCGCTTTGGGGACGGACTGTCGCACGAGAGGCAACACACAGAAGGCCGGCGCCACCCTGGAGTTGCTGCTCGGAGCCCTGGCTCGGGCGGGTTTTAGGGTTTAGGGTTTAGGGTTTAGGGTTTAGGGTTAAGGGTTTAGAGTTTAGAGTTTAGGGTTAAGGGTTTAGGGTGTAGGGTTTAGGGTTTAGGGTGATTTGGGGTTTCAGGGTTTTGGGGCTTCAGGGTTTTATTCAGGGCTCCCACGCTCGCTGTGGGTTTCGGGTTTCAGGTTGTTTTGTGCTGTAGGGTTGTAAGATTCAGAGCCCAGCGTAGTTGTTTAGGGTTTCAGGGTTCAGGTTTAACAGGCCTTGTTCAAAATTCGGCTTCCCGAATATGTTTGCAATAGAACTGCCGGACCCTCATTAGGCACAACCCCATCCATGTAGGCCAATGTGTTGTGATAGAATCCAACGCCGCAATTGCTGTACTCCGCTGTCCTCTATGCTCTGCATTCTCATTCAGCTTACCATGTGTGTGGCCCTAGGCCATACCCTAGTCTTTATGAATAGGACCCTAAACCCTAAACCCTAAACCCCAAACCCCAAACCCCAAACCCTAACCCTAAACCCTAAACCCTAAACCCTAAACCCTAAACCCTACTATCTAACCCTAATCCCTAAACCCTACACCCAGGCTGAGTCACGCCAGCAGCAACGCGCCGGAGCTCAATCGTGGCGCTGTCCGCAGGGCGCGCCGCACCTTCACAGTCATGCAGGTTTAGGGTTTAGGGTTTAGGGTTTAGGGTTTAGGGTTTAGGGTTTAGGGTTTAGGGTTTAGGGTTTAGGGTTTAGGGTTTAGGGAAAGATTCCTGAACCGGTTTAGGGTTTAGATTTGGATTCGGCTTCAGGCAGTTGGTGTACGGAGGGTTTCTGGATGTTTCTGGGATAGCTTCTGAGTCTGAACAGCATCTTACATAGTTGGAAACCTCTTTCTCCGCATGCTATCCAGGATCCCCCCAAACCCTAAACCCAAAACCCTAAACCCTGAACCCTAATGTTACCCTATACCCTATACCCTGCAAACCCTGAACCCTGTAAACCCAAACACCCGCCATCGTCTCTTGCCAGGCTTTCGCTCAAGGTCTCGGCGTGGCCGCGTGGGGCAGCCAAGATCCGCGGCAGTGACATAGCACCCTAGGTTCCAAAGAAGGCCCTCATTTCCTTTTTTTCCAGGTTCGGGGTTTAGGGTTTAGGGTTTAGGGTTTAGGGTTTAGGGTTTAGGGTTTAGGGTTATATGCCCCTTTAAACCAAAAAAGGGATCCCCTTTTTATCCCTAGGATGCTCTTGGTTCTCAGAACCCCTTAGAGGCGCAAACCGCCGCGGCGCCCCCCTTCACTTCAATGGGCCTCTTCGCCGTACAACCCTATATCCTGCACCCGACAGTTCCTACACCCTAAACCCAAAAATCCTAAACCCCAAACCCTATATTCCCAGAATCCCTAACCCTTCCCCAAACTAAGAACCTTAAGAAACCGTAAGAACCCTAAGAACCCTCAAAGACCGCCCCCAACCTTCAACTCCAGGTCCCGCCACCTCGAGCTGACGTTGACAGCCATTGCCAAGGTTGCCGGCCCCTCAGCTCTTGAGATCACGGCACTCCGGCCCCCCCGCGCCTTCCTAACTAAGAGTTTAGGTTGAGGGTTTAGGGGATTCGGGTTCAGGGTTTAGGGTTGAGGGTTCCGGGATTAGTTCTGGTTTAGGGGATTCGGGTTCAGGGTTCGGCGGTTTACAGGGGGCTGCAGTGAGATAGGTCGGTAAGCCTGCAGGCAACCCCGGCTCGCAAAGTGTGGTTCAGGGTTTAGGGTTTAGGGTTTAGGGTTTAGGGTTTAGGGTTTAGGGTTTAGGGTTTAGGGTTTAGGGTGCGGGGACCAGAGGGCGATGCTCGATGCAGGGCTAGATGGCAACCAACCTGGCACCAAGCGCCTGGTCTTCCCATGTCCTCTGACTCTATCACCAAAACCCAAAGCCCTACGGTTTAGGGTTTAGGGTTCAGGGTTTAGGGCTTAGGGAAACCCTAGACCCTAAACCCCACGGCCCTAAGCCAGCTGTGAGGCCAAGACAGACGCGGCCACCCGAAGGACTTGTTGGTTCCTAGGGAACGAAGGAAACAGAGTTCCCTGCCTGGGATCCCGTAATCTCCCGGGGTAGGGAATGAGGAATGAGGTACCCTACATAATCCTTGAACAGGTATGTATAGGGGATGTAGAGGACCTCATTCCCTGTCAAGAACCAGGAAGATAAACAGGTGAAAGCTCTTGTTGAGAAGCCGAACCTTGCGTTACCATGAAAAATGCAGGGCGTTCTACCTTACTCGCCGTCTATGAACCCAACTTTTGGGGCAACATAGCTCAACTCCTGAACCCTAAACCCTAAACCCGAAACCCTAAACCCTAAACCCTAAACCCTAAACCCTAAACCCAGCAATTCCTTATTGAGATCCCTTAAGAGGACTGGCAGCCTGCAGAACGCCTGGTTCGGGAAGAGCACTGCAGCGCAGCTAGCAGAGCAGCCGGGGCCACAGGGATTGAAGTTTGGGTTTAGGGTTTAGGGTTTAGGGTTTAGGGTTTAGGGTTTAGGGTTTAGGGTTTAGGGTTTAGGGTTTAGGGTTTAGGGTTTAGGGTTTAGGGTTTAGGGTTTAGGGTTTAGGGTGGTGTGAGGCTTGAATGGGGCTTTAGGGGGCCAGCCCTTAGGTATGAACGGCTAAGGGCTTAGCAGAGTTTAGTGGCTAGTGGTTTGGGAGAAAACGCTGAACCCTAGGTTGTTTTGGGGGGGTGGGGTGGGGGATGGGGGTGGGATGGAACATAAGTTCTGAATCTGCGGAGTCAACGTCAAAGAGGCAGCACCTCTACCTTGAATCCTTAAACTTAAAGTAGTACTGCGTGTATCTTATATGAGTATGTATGTACATGCAAGTACATATTCTCTCATCTTCATACATACACATCTTTTCTTACATAGTATGCTGAGCAACTGCGGCAGTGCCCCTGCAAGTTTCTGTACGCCGGGCAGCTGGGTAGGAGGGACTTCTTGAGTTTCTTGGGGTTTAGGAGTTCGCGCCTCATTCTTTCCCAACAACCCAGAAGCCTATAACCCAAACCTACAGTGTAGGGTGTAAGGCGTTTTCCGCCATGACTCGGGTGATGGTGCGGTCCGGTATCATGAGCAAAACTACAAAGTATCGAGACTACACCTGTCGAGCTGCTGAGGTTCCGTACCAGCTGCATTTCCTTTTCGTATCAGGTCGCTCTTCAAAGGACTACAAGGGGGGACCCTTATAAGGGACAATTAGGGGGCATTTAGGGGGGACTCTCTCAGGTATATATGGGGATTATGTAGGATTATAGGAGAATAAGATTAGGGGTCCCTTCTAGGGGTCCCTCCTTTTGCCCCCTCAGCTCTCGCACACAGCCAAGTACCCAAGGTGGTTGATTTGTCCTGAGGCTCCGTGCCACTCTGCTCCTCTCGCTGGGCTTCTGCGCACGCCGGCGGAGACTTCTGGGAATTTCACGGGGGGCTTGGGAAAACCTAAACCCTAAACCCGAAACCCTAAACACAACTTCTGGAGCTTCTAAACCAAATCCCTTGCACCCCAAACCTCGGAGTTTCGAGGCCCCTGGAACCCGGAGCCCTAAAATGAGAGATAGCCAATTTCCATATTACTTGGGATGTTGCCCCTTACACTAGCAGTCCTTCGTAGGGATCACAATAGGGGTACTCTCATCCCTATTCAGGACTGTTAGTTAGTATACGCGGAACATCCCAACCCTACACCCTAAAGCCTAAACCCTAAAACCACAATCGGGGTACTATATGATACCCTTCTAAGGAATTCGGACCCAGAGTGGGCCTTCTTTCCCTTTTGTTCGTGCTTAGGTTCTCGTACATGCCCCTGTAAACCCAAAAAGGCACCCTCTTTTTATTCCTAGGTTGCTCTTGGGTCTAGGGAAGAATGTAGTTTTAGATGTTTTGGGGGGTGGTTCTTGCTGAGGCTTTCTTAATTCTGAAACCTGCCGTTAAGCCCGAAGGCCCAAGTTCATGAATCCCTAACCCCATAGGGTTTAGCGTTGAGGATTCTTAGTAGGGAATGAGGGAATTAGGTACCTTATATCCCCCTTTATGAACCCGTGAAGGGAGTATATAGGACACCCCATTCCTCATTCCCTACTAAGAACCAGCAAGCTATGGAACCCAAGCTACCATGGCAGGCGATTAACTCTCCGGGTCCAATGCTGCTGCAGGAAAAGGCCACCGCCCGCTTTTTCTTTGAGGCATAAAGAATGTCAAACCCGAAGCCTTGAACCCTGAGCCCCAATCAAACAATGTTGGGGGGGGGGGGGGGGGTTGCAAAAATCGTAAGTAGCTAGGATATCTAGTACATAGTACGGTTCTCTTACCTGAGAAGAATTCACAGCGAGTAACTAGGAAAGGCAGGGGACATTCCTTGTTGGGCGTCTATTCATGATTCCACTGAAAAAACCCTAAGCCCCAGGCCCTGAACCCCAAACAACCCAATCATTACCCGTATACATTCAACAAACTTTCGGCGTTGCTTTTTGTGGTTCCCGGGTTAGGGTCGGGGTGTTTGGGACTTGGGGGGGGGGGGGGGGGGGCATCTTAAAAGGTACTTCGATGGGTGGTTAAGGAGGTGGTGCGAGTCCATCACATTCCCAAAGCCTATCCCCTAAACCCTAAACCCTGAACCCTAAACCCTAAACCCTAAACCCTAAACCCTAAACCCTAAACCCTAAACCCTAAACCCTAAACGAGACATGTTCAGTTTGAGGGGTTTTGGCGTTTGGGGCATGGACCTGAGCACGCGAATCTTAAAACCCTAAGCCTTGGGATGTTCTTCTTATACTAACAGTCCTGAAGAGGGATTATCATAGGGGGGGTACGAGAATCCCTACTAAGGACTGTGAGTATAAGGGGGAACATCCCAACCTAAACCCTGAATCCTAAACTCAGACCCTAACCCTAAACCCCCCCAAACCCTAAACCCTAAACCCTAAACCCTAAACCCTAAACCCTAAACCCTAAACCCTAAACCCTAAACTCAGACCCTAAGGCTGAAAGGCAGGCTGTGGCTTTTGCCTTGAACTTCCAGGCTTCCGAGCAGATCCTCAAGCCCCTCCACCAGGCCTGCGTGACAGGATAGGGCTTAGGGCTTAGGGCTTAGGGCTTAGGGCTTAGGGCTTAGGGCTTAGGGCTTAGGGCTTAGGGCTTAGGGCTTAGGGCTTAGGGCTTAGAGCTTAGGGGCTAGGGCCTAAGGCCGAAGGCCTAAGGCTTAGGGTTTAGGGTTTTGGGTTTAGGGGTTAGGATATCTTGAAAGAATGTTTTGTGTCAACCACGCACATAGAAGTACGGCATCTTCCTCTGCATGCGGCTAGTGCAAGCTTCATGTCTGTGCTGTCAAAGGGCTCAGGGAGTTTGAGAGTTTCGGGGAATACACATGCCCAAAGTTTAAGGAATATACCCTGCACCCTCAACCCTAAACCGCTAAACCTGAATCCTAGATCTCTCACCCTCCATCCGAACTCTGACTTCCTTCGAACCCTTGAATCTCAACCCTCCGCTCGAGATCCGTCATCCCTAAGCCCAACATTTGATCCTAAACCCAAAAACCTAAACGCTACACCCTAAACCCTAAACCCTAAACCCTAAACCCTAATCCCTGAACCCTGAACCCTGAACCCTAAACCCTAAACCCTGACCTGCCGTCATTGCGACTTAGGCGCTGCAGCATGAGAGGACTACCGGCATCTTGCGCAGCGCGGCTCCGAACCCAGAGCGTTAGCGTTTATGTGGGTTCATGGGTTTCCCTACTACTTCCCCCCCCCCCCCCCCCCCCCCCACGAAACTACCCGCCCCTAGGTTTCCCTCCCGTAGAGAACCTTAATTAGGCTTAATTATCCATAAACAACCTCAATTTAGGGGGACCTACGGGGGTAGTATAGACGCTCGAATGGGGAATTCCGACAATAGGGGTGGAGTAGAAGCGGGGATCCCCTTTTTGGAAGCTGTGGCTACACTATATAACCCTACGTATATCATACATACCTGAATGGGAATTATAGTAGTATAGGGTTTCTGACCCCAATTTTAGGCTTCATGTGGCCCGCAGGGTTAGTTTACCTGTCATTTCGCGTGCCCTTCTCGGATCGCGTGGCCTGTGCCTGGTCGGCCCTTGTCTTTCAGGTTTAGGGTTTAGGGTTTAGCGTTTAGGGTAGAGGGTTTAGGGGATCCTCAAAGATTTTGCCCCAACCACGTGTTGCGGACTTCTTTCTTGCTCCAAGAGGCCTCCTAATCTGCAAACAGTTTTTGAACATCCTTCGTCACGATCCACGCCCCTACCCTTCCCGAATCCTGAATAAGGCCCAACCCGAAACCTGCCCGAACCCTGACCCCAAACCCTAGTCCCTCAACCGTAAACCCCAAAACCCTTATCCCCAAACCCCGATCACTTTACTCTAGAACCCTCAATAGCTTGAGTAGGGTTGTGGGGGTTATTACTCTATAACTACATACGGACCACAAGGGAATATCATTAGTAATTATTCCGGCCCCTATAAAGGGGTTTTCGACAATAAAGGACCCCTAATATGGTCCCCAAAATGCAGGGTTCCCAGATAAAAAGGACCCAAGGTACCCCTAACTTCAGAAACCCTAAACCCTAAACCCTAAACCCTAAACCCTAAACGCCCCCCTATGTTGCCTGGACGGCAAAGGCCGAGGCGGTGAGCATGGTGGGTGAGGCGCTGCAGGGGCGGAACGCCTTGACAGCGCCGGGGCCCTTGTTTTTTTTTTTTTTTGGGGGGGGGGGGGGGGGGGGGAAGGGGCGGTGGTTAGGGTTTAGGGTTAGGGTTTAGAGTTTAGGGTTTAGGGTGTAGGGTTTAGGGTTTCGGGTTTAGGGCTGCGGGGTCTATATCAGTGTAGGTCAGAAGCCACAAGGGTTTCGAGGTTCCAGGGTTCAGGGTTCATAAACTGAGGTGTTTCGGGAGTTGTTCCCTGACCCAACAAAGCAAGTTTGGTTTCTTTGCCTTGGAAGTTTTGTTTGGATCGGCTCGGAGAATTATCGCCCCCAAGCGAAGCCCTAAATGCCCCCGAAGCCCTACAGCCTAAGCCCCAAACATCCCACATCCCAAGCTCCAACAGAAGGGCTGCGCTGTGCGAAGTGAGTTGAGTGGGAGTTTTTCCGTATTTTCCGGGGGGTCAAGGTTTAGGGCTTAGGGCTCAGGGCTCAGGGCTTAGGGCTTAGGGCTTAGGGCTTAGGGCTTAGGGCTTAGGGTTTAGGGTTTAGGGTTTAGGGTTTAGGGTTTAGGGTTTAGGGTGTAGTTTAAGCCTCCAAAAGCTCATGCTGAAGCTCTCTTGCAGGTCTGACCCCTTCGTGGTGGTGGAAAGTGCAGAGGCCAAATTTTGCAGAAAAGCCTTAACCGAAGAGCTTTAACTTCTAAACCCTAAACCCTAAACCCCAAACCCCTAAACCCTAAACCCCAAAAACCCTAACCCCAAACCCGAAACCTTCAACCCCGGGCAGGTGCCGCCGGAGCAGTCGCCGATCGCAGCGCTGAGCGAGGATAGCCCCACGCGGCAAGCCAGGGGGCCCTTGTGGGTTTCGGGTTTAGGGGTTTAGGACGTAGGTTTAGGGTTTAGGGTTTGGGGTGTCGGGTTTAGGACTTAGGGTTTAGGACCTAGGGTTTACGGGGGTTGAGTCGGTTTGGGATGGTTTGGGGGCTAGAGATTCGTGACTGGGTATGGAACCGTTTCGGATTTGTGTTCTTTGTTTGCTTTGCTGCTGGCTTGTGTTCTCTAGAGATGAACTTACATGTCCTTACTTGTTGGTGTGGAGCTTTTTGTTTTTGATGTGTAGGCTTCTCTGGGCAGAGCTGTGTTGAAGGGCTCTGAGCTTCAGGGCTTCTGGGTTCGAATATGGCGTCCACATGAGGCACTCGCCACTCAGCGCAACGAATTGATCGAGGCTGGGTGCTTGTCTTTTTGGGTACTACAAAGGATTCATGGTACATATTCCTTAATAGAATTATGGTAGTTAGGGTATATGACCCCAATTTTCGGGTTCGTTTGGTCCCCAAGGTAGAAAGCTTAGTTTTGGGCGTTTAGGCTGAGGTTCCAAAAAAACACCCATAACTCCAAAGGAAGCGCCACAGCCCGCAACAGCAGGACGCAACTCCCCCCCGCCCCCCCCGCCACAAGCCACTGAAGCGCGAGATCTCGCGTTTTGAAGTTAAGCTCCTTTGGAATTGTACTGGTTGTAAGTCACCTCCGACAATGAGAGTTTTGCGAACCCCTTTGTTCGGTAACCTCTTTTCTTAACCTCCGGGTCCGTGTTGGGGATTCTTCCTTGCTGGTTTGTGGTCGAGGACCCCGGAGGTGGCACTAAGGCATGAGGTGGGGAGGGTCTCCTCATCCTAAGCCGACGAGCACCTCGACCATCAGCAGGTTAGGACCAACACGGAGTGACAGTGCCAGGCAGCCAGGGGGCGGCGGGAGTACGGTGCACTCCGGGCGCCGCTCCTCCCATCCACGCAGCTCACGGCAGCCCCGGGGACGGCGGGAGTAGGGTCTACTCCGGACGCCGCTCTCCGCAGGCGGACAGCGGCTGTAGGCATCGGCGAGCGATTCGATGGGTCGGGAGGGCCGGAAGTGCGAAGTCGCAGGGCGAGCGGTGCTCGCGGGACCTGCACATCTCGCACACGGCAGTGGTGTGTGGCACTTCGTCCTCACTTTCGTCGTTTCGTGTTGTTGTTTTTTTGTTGCTGTTGCTGGTCGTTATGTTGCTGGGGCTGGCTCTTTAGGCGGCCGCCCTTTTGTTAGGCCAGGCTCGTGTCTCGGTCGATGCTCACCTCACCTCACCTCACCTCTTTTCTCAAAATTCCGTGATATAGCCCGCGATACAGCCGCGAGTAGCGATCGCGCGATAGTCACGTAATCGCTAATCACGGCTGTATCACGGGCTATGTAAACTAATTGATTTTAGAGGTTTCCGGCGTGCGGGGTTACCGGGCCACTCTTTATCCGAGAGGGTTCCCGGTCCCTGTACAACACCAACCGAAACAGGGAACAAACGGGTACGTACCCATAATTTTGACATCTCTGCGCCAGTGAGCTGCCAGGGGCCAGGGGTACTTAAGTTGCTCCGAGTTCTGCACCTTGGTTGCAAATGACTCACGCTGTCTCCGACCGCGTTGCTTAGGGCCCCTGCTTCCTTCACTCTGTCCCGCGCCAAGCACCCTGGACCCCTATAGGCACCCTAAACCCTAAGCCCTCTGCGCCCTTTAAACCCTCTAAACCCCCTAAACCCTCTAAACCTTCTAAAGCCCTTTACACCCTAAAACCATCTGAACCCTCTACCGCCCTCTACAGCCCTCTAAACCCTAAACCTTCTAAAGCCCTCTAAACCCTAAACCCTGTATGACCCTAAACCCTAACCCGGCGAACCCTGAAGCTCCCAGCGCAGGTTCTTCTGCCTCTCATTGCTGTGCCCAAGGAGCAGGACCGGTGTCCTGTCATTACCAGCAAGGACTTAGAAGGATTTTTACATTTCTATTGGCCTCTAGAACCCCAAGAACCCGTAGAAGTTCATGTTTTGTAGGGTCCCCAAACCCTGGACTATTCTGGGTTCATGACACAGGGTTTACAGCCCACCCATGACATCAAAACCGGGATTCCTGTTTGTTCCGTGGTTACTAGGAGAATCTACACCCCGCAAACCATAAGCCCTAAACCTAAACCCTTAACCCTAAGCCCTAAACCCTAAACCTTTATCTCTAAACCCCTCACCCTAAAACCCTAAACCCTACACCATAAACCCTAAACCCTCCCTAGAGGATCCGAGCCTGCAGGACGAAGAGAGGATGGCAGCATTTGAGGAGCTGCAAGCGACTCGGAGCTTCTGCCTCTTTGCTGTGGGGTTTAGGCCCTGGTTTAGGGTTTCGGGAACCCTAAACCCTAAACCCTAAACCCTAAACCCTAAACCCTAAACCCTAAACCCTAAACCCTAAACCCTAAACCCTGGGGCATTCAAGTCCGCGAGCTCCGTCATGGGAGTCCTGGTCGAAGTTGTCGAAGAGCTATGGGAAGATGTGAGTGCCCTGAAAGCCTCAACCTCGCCTCCGAAACCCAGACTCAGATGCTCTTAGTTCTTTCCCGGGGGCCCTCTAGGAGCCCTGAATTTTGGGGGGCTATGAGGGTTTAGGGTGCATCGGATTTCTTGGGACGACTCCATTCCCAAGTAGGTAACGAGACCACAGGCACAAGACCCTAACCCCGTTTAGGGCTCATCAAGGTCCTCAAGGTCCTGCAAAGCCGTGACTCTGAGGCTTTGTCCGGGCTTGCGTGCCATCAGTGTTCGTCCCAGCCGGGCAGCAACATGTTGCAGGTTTCGGTTTTAGGGTTTAGGGTGCTTTGGCTCTCTGGTTTCTCGGATGATTAGAAGGGAATGAAGGAATGAGGCTAATGTGGTACCCTACATTCCCTGAAAGGGTGGAAGTCGGTGATCTGAGGTACCTGACTCCCAAGTTACTTTACGACAGAAAAGTCCAGGTCAGCGAATCTTCTGCTTGAACGTTTTTAGGGTTTAGGGTTTAGGGTTCAAGGCTCGCTGACGGCACTTCCCCTGGAGCTGCCGTCGGAACTCTTCGCCACCCTGGTCGAGCGCTCGCTGCAGGTGACTGGCAAAGCTGGATTCCCTAAACCCCAAACCCCACCAACCCCACCAACCCCACCAACCCCACAAACCCCACAAACCCCACAAACCCCACAAACCCCACAAACCCCACAAACCCCACAAACCCCACAAACCCCACAAACCCCACAAACCCCACAACCCCACAAACCCCACAAACCCCACAAACCCCACAAACCCCACAAACCCCACAAACCCCACAAACCCCACAAACCCCACAAACCCCACAAACCCCAAACCCTAAACCCTAAACCCCAAACCCTAAGCTACCATGTGCTGAAGGCTAAATGAAGCCTAAGAGGGCTTTTGGTCCAGAAGCTCGTTTGGGCAGGTGCTGTTCCTGGCTTTGCCCGCCGATGATGCGGAGCCGTCAAGGACTTAGCTGGGATGTCTGGATAGGGTTTAGGGCTTAGGGTTTAGAGTTTTGGGCTTAGGGATGAGGGTTTAGGGCGTGTAGGGTTTAGGGTTTAGGGTTTAGGGTGTAGCATTTGGTCACCTGAACGCAAAAGTGTGAAGACATGCCCACCCCAAGGCCACCGATTCACAACTCGCAGCGAACCGGACCGGAGCCAGCCCAAACCACGCCAAAGCCACTCACTTGAGCCACTTGGGACATGCTTGGAGCACTTGGGACCCACAGGTCAGAATGAACACTTGGGAAACGATGGGCAACTTTTGGTAAACTTTCAAGGCACTGGGCATTGCTTGGCATGTACTTGGTGCACTTGTGACTCGCTGTTGGTTCATTTGGGGATACTTGAATCACTTGGGTCTTTTGGGACACTCTGGCAATTTATTTGGCTTGGGAACTTCCCGGGGCCTCCAGGCGCCTGCCTGGGGGCGAAAACGGTCCCAACGAGCTTTAGGGTCTAGGGTTTAGGGTTTAGGGTTTAGGGTTTAGGGTTTAGGGTTTAGGGTTTAGGCTCCGGCTGACCTGGCTGGAAGCCCCGGTCCGCAGGAACAGGTCATGTTATACAGGTGAAGGATCGCGGTCTGATCGGGTTTAAGGCTTGGGGTGAGAGGTCTCTTTTTTATGGTATCCTAAGTACACTGCCCCGGAAATGACCAGATGAACCATACGGATAAGCGCCATGCAGCCCTTTTTCCGTATGGGTACTTCCTAAAGGGTACCCAGTCGTATGACCCGAATATTGCTGAAGCACCCTAGACCCTAAACCCGAAACCTAAACCCTAAACCCTAACCCCTAAACCCTTACCCCCCAACCCTTGACCCTAAACTCCTGACATTAGGATCTCCCTCCCCCTTAAACCATGACCCCCCCTTCAGTCCTCTGGCAAGTTGCAGGTCGAGATCTCGATCTGCCTCATCAGGCACGGCGTTTTGGAAGAGACCCTCCTGGCCTAATACAGGAGCCAAAGGGTTTAGGGTTTAGGGTCTTATCAGGGGTTAAGCAGGTTCATCCCCTACAATCCTGGCTAACCTGTGGGTTTAGGGACAAGGCATAGGTGTTTGGTGCGCACGACGGCTTCTGCGCGAAAATGCTGCCACAAGAAGTGTGTAGGCTGCAGACGACCTTCTCCATGATAGCCTGAGTCAGGTGACGGAAAGCTGGCATTGCAGGCAGGGCCGCCACTTTGTGTTCTCAGCTTTTCCAGATTCTCACATTGTCCGTGGATTTTCCTTGAAAACAGTCGGGCGCACCTACTTAGTGATTTGCCTTTTGCACTTGCAAAGAGTGCATAGAGTACCCATGAGCGTGACAAGAATTTTGAGGCGGTCATGTAACTTTATGCGATTAGAGATGCCCTCAATGCCTTGGGACCCCACCAACATTTTGGGGTCATCGAGTCCCCCAATTTTTCAGATGTAGGGTTGAGGGTTTTGGGTGAAACCCTAAACCCCTGAAGCCTGAACCCTGACAGCGTCTCGTGACAGGGCGCGGACAGCAGCAGGGCTGAGGCGGACTGCGACAGACAGACAGGTATACGCTATATATATATACTATGTTATATGTATATAGATATATAAATATGAAATGAGAGAGAGAGGGAGGGAGAGAGAGAGATACAATAAAATGTTGGATGGAGCGAGCGAGAGCGGTTCAGTTTTTTGCCATGCTGCAGAGCATGAGTAGATGCAGAAAGATGTGGATATGGTTTTCAAGTTCAGTGTGGAGCATGTCGGTGCCGAAGATTTTGCAGAGCGCGCGGCGGGCTCAAGGTAGCACGCGCCCAGTTCCTCTGCCCCAGACAGCTCCATGCAAGGCGAAATCGTGCGCCGAGGGGAGGCGCTCCTGGGCATCGCCAAGGAGGTGCAGTGCCGACGCAGGGTCTTCGGGATCAGTCTACTTGGGGCGATCCTCTTGACACTTGGCCTCCTCTTCTTCCCACAGATCTTAGGTGGAGGCCGGGATCAAGACCTGCAGGGCGAGGAGAGACCCGGAATCACCAGCCGGGCGCAGTTCCCAGGAGTTCCCGGACTACCAGGGCACCTCAGTGGTGTCAACCTGGGTGGCTGGTTGTGCTTAGAGGATTGGTTCTACTCCGGGGACACCGGCGTGCACGTCTCCAGCATTGATGAGGCCGGCCAGGGCGCCTGCCTTCCGCCAGCTGTGACGCAGTTGGAGAAACCTTGGCCTTCTGAGGGCCACTTGACCTTTAGGTTGAACCAGACGAAGGGGACCAAGTTCGCAATCAAGGCCCTGACAGCACACCGCCATTCCTTCATCGGCGAGACGGACTTGGCAGCCATCCGTGAGCTGGGGCTCAGTGTAGTCAGGGTGCCCATTACTTGGGCTGCCTTTGCGGATGCCCTCGTGCCTCTAGACCAGCAGGTCTACGGATCTCACAACCCGCACACTGAAACAGCGATCGTCCCAGACCCCTTCTACAACGACCGGGCGGCCTTCGCAACGATCCCCCGCGACTGGCTGGCACAGCTGCTGCGGCGATGCGCCGAGCATGGCTTGAAGGCCCTCATTGACCTCCACGCCTTCCCTGGTGGGGCAGCCCTGGGAACCTACAACGGTGTGTGGCCTGACAAGCCGGCCTTTTGGCGGAATCAGACCAAGATTGGGAAGGAGCCCCTGACACAGGTGGGTCTGTGGATTGTGAGCTCGGCCGTGACATGGTTGGAAAGCCTCGATGTTGAGGCCCAGGCCGGCCTTTTGGGCCTCACCGTCATGAACGAGCCCGCCCACCTCAACTCGGGAGCAAAGTTCCTTGGGGCCCAAATGAGCTCTAAAATTGGAGGCACCACAATAATTCCTAGTAAGGTATATGAACCATAAACCCTTTTGGAGTTCATTTCGTCCCCAAGGTTCGCAGAGGAGGCAGACGTGCTCAAGTGGCTGGCCAATGCGGCACAGATCTTCCGCTTGTCCACGCTGCCCAGCCAGGGTGTCAAGCTCTACATGCAGCTGATCGACACGGCCTTCCAAAATTTCACAGAGACCGTCGTGCCATGGTTCTCCCAGACATTCACAGCCAGCGAGAGGTTGAGCTGGGTGGTTGCCGATCAACACTGGTACACAGCGTGGGACGCGGGCCATTGTGACATGCGCACGTCGGAGGACGGAGGCCTCACGTGCGACACGCCCTTGGAGACCATAAGACGTAAGATGCGCTCTTGCGCTACCGCCTTCTCCTCCAAGCTTCCAAGCCGCAGCTGGAGCGAGACAATTTTTTGTATTGAATATATATATATATATATTATTATTATTATTATTATTATTATTATTATTATTATTATTATTTTTTTTATTATTTTATTATTATTATGATTATATTATATTATATTATATTATATATTATATTATATATATGTATATGTATATATGTATATATGTATATATGTATATATGTATATATGTATATATGTATATATGTATATATGTATATATGTATGTATATATATATATATATATATATAGGCCCCCCTTTTTTTGGGCCTGAAGCAACCCTAAGCCCCTACAACGCTATCCCTAAAACCCTTGACGCCCCAACACCCCCAAACCCCAGGCCGTAAGCTCCAAACCCCTAAAACCCTAACGTCCTAGAAACCCTAACACCCTGTTAGCTCTAAAAAGTTACTATTTGCTTAACAACTTCTTCCTTATAAGGGCAATATAGGGATTATTGGTCTGTTGTGTTTTTTGGGGGTTCTCAAGCAAATAGCAACCCCAAAAACCCTCACAACCCTAAAACAAACACTTAAGAACCCTCAAAAAAAACCCTAAAACCCTACAACACCCTTTAAAAGCTCCTTAAAAACAGGTTCAACAGCCAGTTCGGCGGGCTCATGGCCGTGAGCGAGTTCTCGGCCGGCACGGCCGACGAGGCGCGCTTCGCTTGCACCGACCGCGCCGTGGTCCGCACGCAACTTGGCACCAAGAATTCTGTTTAGGGTTTCCAGGGTTTGGGGTTTAGGGTTTAGGGTTTGGGGTTTGGGGTTTAGGGTTTAGGGTTTAGGGCTTCGATAGGGTTTGGGGTTTAGGGTTTCGGGAGAGAGAATGGGATTCTACAAGGAATTCTGATAGTAACACTATAAACAACGGCAGGATGAATAGTAAGATCTGAAGCGCGACAGGAGGAAAAGGCTAAAACACATGTTTCCATCACGTGCCGAGGGGCTTTTCTGGTGTGCGGTTTCTGGGTAGAGGTATGTTTGAGAGTTCATGGTGAGAAGTCCTTGCGTGGGGAAGTAGTGACGAAGAACGAGACTGACCCGTTACTTACCTCATGAACCTTAGGGAGCCTTAGGGAGTAGTGGGGAGTATTTGGGAACCTTGGGCTACAGACTCCCTAAACCCTATAGGCCCTAAACCCTAAACCCAAAATCCCCGAAATATTTTCAGAAGGCTCCTTTCAGTCGAGGTTTCTCCAGGAGCAGCTCACTGCATGGGACGAGGTGGGAATACAAGGCAGGAGATTAGGGTCCTTGGGCGTCAGGGTTTAGGTTTTGGGGTTTAGGGTTTAGGGTCCAAGTGCTTCAGATCGATACCTGGGGCTTTCCGAAAATAGTGGTACCCTTTTGGGGGGGATCCCTTTATACTGTTCTATTTGGGGTCTAGAAGGGGTACCCCTAGTTGGGGAAATACCATCTCCTTTTGGAAGCAGCAGCTGAGCCTTAGCAAACCCTGTGAAGCTCCAGACTCCAGATTTCCCGCTGGCTTGAAAGGATAGAAACCCCCTGTTTAACCCTGCGTAAAGGATATATAGACCCACTCCATTCAACCCACCCTATTCAACCCTTCATAAACGGAGATAAAACCACAGTAAGTTTAAGGACATAAAGCCCTATGAAGCCCTACATCAAAGGAAACATCCACCACGTTTACTTGAAAGGACATCACAACCCTCTTATAAGCCCTACAAAGAAAAGGCTTCTTCTGGACCTGGCGGATGCCCTACGGCAGGGCCTTCGAGCCTGGATGGAGCCTCCGCTGGCTGGCCGGCCTCGAGGAGCCCCTGAGGGCCTTGCCGTGCCAAGCCCCCGCGGCCCCCGCGACCGCGTCCCTCTTGGTGTAGGGATAGGGATATGGCCAGGGGGTGTTCCCAAGAGAGGGGTATCTATATGAGGAACATATGAGGGAGTATGTTGGGTGTATATTGTATGTATATATACATACATATATAGATAAGTTTAGATTTATGCATTCATGAATTTATTTGGGGCACCCCTATTTCGGGAAGCACCCCAGAGTGATGTTTTCAACGCATCTCATGGATCTGAAAGCCCTAGGGCCCAGTCCGTTTCCGTCGCACGACTGTAGCAGCATAGACTAGGAATCACAGCCTGACTTGAGGCTCATGATCAATTTCGTGCGAAGACAACAGAAACAAGCTGCAACGCTTGAGTTGTGTTTTGCTTGGGCAGCTGCCCCTGAGTCCCCGAGATTCTTGCCGCGAGAAGTGCAGGCAGCTCTGCACATCCGCTTGCAGGCTGTGATCAGCACCGCGCTGAGCTTCTGAGATGTTTGTTTGTTTGTGTTTGTTGTTTGTTTTCCGTCGAGGGGGAGGGGGGGGGAGAGGAGAGGCATTGTGGTCTCAAACTTGCGCATGCTGGGCTTGAGCGATTTGCACAACCTCTTATAGGGACTGGGGTTGAGGGCTTTAACAAACTGGTATACACAAAAGGCCTGAACAACTTTCATCGCAATTCCAAAAACATTAAAAACGGGACATGAAGGACACCTGTTCGGAGGCTATGCACCCACGTTCTCACATATGATCTTGTTGATCATGCAGGAGCACCTCTACATGACTTGCGATGTTCTGCTGCAACTATGAAACAGTCTCATTCTGCCAAAACTGCTCTATGGCATTGCTGAAGTTTCATGTTGTTAGGGTTGTCTTTGTGCTGAACAATACTTCGTTGTCCTGTTAAGGCAAGGTCTCACATGGGCTTTGCTAACATTCTAGTTCCTTCACTTATAGGGTTTGTTGCATTCAGCTTCAAAATAAGACCCGAGTTGAGCGCAAGCTCGAGTCCGCACTCAAGATCCCTAAGCCCAGGCACCCCAAGAAACCTGAGACCCGAAAACCCCAAAAACTCAAAAAAACTCAAAAGCCCTGAACAAGAAGACTCCTAAAACTCCCTGAAGCCCTAATCTCCTCAACCCCTGCAGCCCTAAACCCTGAACCCTGAACCCTAAACCCTAAACCCTAACCCCTGCATGAAGCCACGAATCGTACCAAGGCCTCATGAAGGCCCTACTCTTCCACGCGCATACCTGGCTTGGAATCTCGCGGCTGCTTCAGGCTGGCTTATTGGGGGGTTTAGGGTTTAGGGTTTAGGGTTTAGGGTTTAGGGTTTAGGGTTTAGGGTTTAGGGTTTAGGGTTTAGGGTTTAGGGTTTAGGGTTTAGGGGGTGTTCAGTGTTCAGGGTTTAGGGTCTAGAGTCAGGGGGCCTAGACACAGGTGCTAGGTCGGTAGCCTTGATCCTTGTTTGGTGCTCTGAATCCTCAAAAACCAGCGGGTTCACCTGCTTTCCCCTCGAGCAGTCGGCCACTCAATATATAGGAGGCCTAATCCTTGTTGTTGTTTGCAGTTGGAGTCCCTATAAACGATAAACCCCATTGAGCCGAAAAGGGCATCCTGATCATCGTAGATTGCCGCCGAACCTAGTCTTGGGGGCTTAGGTCCCCTTGAAACCCAAAAAGGGTGCCCTCTTTATTCCTGGGGTGCTCTTGGGCGAAGTAGTAGTTTACCGTGCCATAAGGATTTGGGCTTATAGGGTCTGTTGGGCCTTTGACCCCTAACCCCTGAACCGTAGAATTGCTTTTTGCAGACCGTGTCTGGCTGCGCTTCGATGTTCGGAACGTAGATTCGTGTTCAGGGTTGACCCTAACAGCCTAGGTGATGCATGCACAATTGCAACAAAGCATCGACACCGCAAAAACAAGCAAAACCTAACTTCTCAAACCAGAGGCAAAGTTTCGCACCCGGGAAACCAGAAACCCCAAATGCTTAAACTCTGCAAAAGCTCAAAGACCCTACACACCCCAAAACCGTAAACCGGCCTGAAAACCCTACAAACCCTACAGGCACTAAAAACCCTAAGCACAGCAAAACATCCTGCCCTAAGAGCCCCTTAAACCAGCAAGTCTCCTGCCTAAAAACCCTTAAACCCTAAAAACCCCTTAAACCAGCAAGTCTCCTGCCTTAAAACCCTTAAACCCTCATCCTATATAAACCCTATACATATATATATATATACCCTATGTATATATATATATATATACTTATATTTATTTATATATATATATATATATTCATTTATTTATTTATTGATAGCCTGTATAGACCCTGCATGAACGCTGTTAATACCCTCAGCAAGCATCCGGGGCCCTTGAGGCGGTCCATGCTGCGGGGGCTCGAAGCAGCTTCGAGTCGGTTCGCAGAAGCCCCAGCTGAGGGTGTAGGGGGTTTAGGGTTTAGGGTTTGGGGTTTAGGGTTTGGGGTTTAGGGTTTAGGGTTTAGGGCAAAGTTTAGGGTTTAGGGTTTAGGGGGTCGGAACAACTGCTGATACTGTTCCCTGATGGTCCCTATATAACTATACTGTATTAACCCCCCAAGGCCCTCTGAGAGTTGTTAAGGCCCCTATATGAGGGGGATTAGGGTCTAAAGG
This sequence comes from Symbiodinium natans, assembly GCA_905221605.1. NCBI lineage: Eukaryota > Dinophyceae > Suessiales > Symbiodiniaceae > Symbiodinium > Symbiodinium natans. The sequence continues at coordinate 26,385 of CAJNDS010000049.1, forward strand.
GCTGGAATTGAACGCGTATAGAGGGATTTTGAGGGTTTATAGGAGACTCTTGGATTCATCTTTGGGATTAGGGATTTGTGTGTGTTAGGGATTTAGAGCATCTAGGAACTGAGGGAATCTGGGGCCGGGATTTTGGGGATTGAGGGGTTATAAGGAGGTTCAGAGGAGTTTGTGGCCTCTAGGCGGAGTGTCAGGGTTGAGGGTTTAGGCTTAGGGTTTAGGAGTCTAGAGGTTCGGTGATGTTTGGGGTTTGGGCTGGGCGTCTGAAGCTTCGAGGGCTTTATGGAGTTTATGTCGAGAGATTCTTCCAGCGCAGACCGCAAGCCCTAAACCCTAGACCCAAGGGCATTCCAAGTGCACTCCAAGAGAACTCCCTGAGCACTCCATTTTTTTTTTTGCTGGGGGGGGGGGGGGGGTGTGTTAAGTTTTAGGTTCCCTGACCTTTTTGTTTATGAAAAGAATTGTCCCCCTTTCAATCTAGGTTATAGGGAAACCTAGAAGGAGAGCACACGAAAAACAACAACAAGCATTGATCAAGACCAGTTTAAGCCGCACTGGTTGGAAAATCGATGCTAGGGGTCAGAGGGGTCGTTCAACGTTAGGGCCCCGGCTTATAGTTATCTTTCACCATGGGCTCCAGTTTGCAAGCTTTGTTCTTTTTTTGCCCTAAGACAATTTTGATGCAGAGAACTGACCATAGGGCAGTTCTCTGATGGTGGTCCCTTTCGGGTGCCCTAGGGCTCTCTGGGGTTTAGGGTTCTAGGGTTCAGGGTTTAGGGATCAGTGTTACCCAAAACCCTAAAACCCTAAAACCCTAAAACCCTGAAACCCTAAAACCCTAAAACCCTAAAACCCTAAAACCCTGAAACCCTAAACCCTAAACCCCCCCCAAGCCCTGAAGGGTCTAGACACCACTGCGGTCATTCAGGTTGGACCTGCATGCAGATCATCGGCGTGTCCGGCTTGGAGTTGGCAACCGACCTTAGGGGTTTAGGGTTTAGGGGTAGGGTTTAGGGTTTTGGGTTTTGGGTTTTGGGTTTTGGGTTTAGGGTTTAGGGTTCAGGGTTTAGGGTTTAGGGTTTAGGAGATACCTTACAGGGGTGCCCTTATTACAAGGGAATCCTACTGTTCGGGGTCTATGATTTCTGGGGGGCCCCTTATTGTCGTCCATCTGAAGCCTACTTAGTTGGAATGCCTTCATTTGAGAGCATTATTTTTGCATGTGTGAGTTTTTTCTTTTCTTTAACTAGAGTCTGGAGAGTGGTCGTTCGAAGATATAAGGTTTGCTCGCATCTTCCTGCAGGGATATTATTGGCAGCTACTTCGCCCCCTTCGGCGGCGCAAGTGAAAGACAGGGCCCCATGCGTTGCAGCGGTTCTGCAGTCTTGTGCACATGGCAGGTGAGCTGTGCAAAGTGGCACCGCTTGTGGCGCTGCCCAATGAGGATGGCGAAGAAACTGCCTCAGGAGCGGGATGAACTCTTGATTGCGCCTACATGTGGGGGCACCTTGGATCTCATCGGGAATAAAGGATCTGGTCTGGCTTCTGAATCTGTGTGGCAACGTTATTTCTCTGTGCCTCTGTGCCTCTGTGCCTCTGTGCCTCTGTGCCTCTGTGCCTCTGTGCCTCTGTGCCTCTGTGCCTCTGTGCCTCTGTGCCTCTGTGCCTCTCTCTCTCTCTCTCTCTCTCTCTCTCTCTTCTCTCTCCCTCGCGCACGCTCGCTCTCTCTCTCTCTCTGAATGATGCTGGGACAGGTTTTGCCAGCTGCATTGTCAGAATGCATCTTTGGGATTGGGACATCTCACTGTAGGATGGCCCTGCGACTGAGCGACATAGGACGTATACGAGAGGTCACGGCACGACAGGTGGGTTTGTCTATAGCACCGTGGTCGTCGAACTCCAAAGCTTCCACACATCCCAACCAGGGATCGAAGGGTCCAAACTTCCGAGGCATGAACCTCCTGCGTGCACTTGATATACCACCTGCCGCGCTGGCAGGCTGCTCCGATTTGGGAGACTGGTCTGAGTGCCATTCTCAGAGCATACTTCTGGCCTGGTGATGGGAGAAATCAGTGCCACCCTGGCATGCGTGAGGTCGTTGGCGCTGCTGCTGCCACGGATGGGTGATGGCTCTAAGGCGCCATGACTGATTCACAGTGTCCATCTGATGCGCAGCCACATGTGCAACACACGATGCACCGTGACCAAAGACTGGCTTGTACATGCTGCGCTAGAGCTGCCAACCGATGTCGCCTCTACTTCTACAATGCCGCGAATTGTCGAATTCGGCGTGGCTTTTTCCGAGCATTACGCATTGCTGATGAACCACATGCGATGGGCTTGCATCGGCCCATGCGTCTTGGGCGCAGAATCCGGCGGTCGCCCTAAACCCTAAACCCTAAACCCTAAACCCTAAACCCTAAGCCCTAAACCATACTGCCAGGCGGTGGCTGCAGCCAGCTTGGATGCTGTGCAGCAGCTCCTGGCACGATGCACCTTCACACAGTCCGTCCGCATAGGCCGGAAGTGGCGAAGATCCAGTGCCTCACAGCATGCCGGCATTCAGTCCTATAAAATCAGATGTATATAGGAGATACATACATGTTACCATATAAAAATGTATAGTCTACACAAATATATACATATATATGTACATACACATATTCCCCCTAAACTTAAAGCTACTCCCCCCCGGTCGTTGCAAGCCTGGAAGCCGATACCGCCATGCCAGGCGGGGCAGACGAGTACCACAAGCTTTCGGAGGTAGGGCCAAGCCCACCTTTAGGGATTTCTTTTGGGTTTGGGAGATTTTTGGGCAGGGTGTTTAGGCAGGGTTTAGAGTTTGGAGTCTAGGCTGTAAGGTTTGGGGTTTCAGAAGATGCTTCAGACATGTTGCCAAGAGCAGCAGCCGGTACTGAATTGCATCAAGCACAGGCGGTCCCAATTGAGGCAATGCTCAGGTTACGTACCAGGTTGTTTGCGAACGCCGCAGAAGGTGCATTCTTTTCATGCCTTTGCACAGGACGAATCTGCGAGCTTCAGCGAGGAACAGACAGGCGAGATTCTGGTGCCTGGACACTGCAAGGTCAACTGCGGTAGCTTGCGCTGGGAGACAGGGAGTATACGTCGATTCTATTGGCAGAGGCAGAAGCTTGAAAAGGTCTCTGAAATCGCCATTGCTGCTTGTGTTTGCAGGCCTCGTCGTGGAAAGCATCGAATTGCGCGGGGATCCCGTCACGGACCAAGCTATCACGCCATGAATCTCTTCCCTGATAGGTTTAGGGTTTACACAGTGTTTAGGTTTGAGGGGGTTCAGAAATGATTATAGGGCTTATAGAGTTAAAATGTGGGTTTATAGGGCAACTAAACCTGAAGCCAAGCCGGACTCAGCAGCTCCCTCAAATTTGTTTTTGCGGGGCTAATCTACGAAAGTGAGCCTTACTTGTGTCTCCGTTATCTTATGTTCTCCTCTTCACTGGGTTAGGGTGCCATATCTCATGGTGTACTCATCGTGTTAGGGTACCTTGTGGTGTACGCGTCATTGGCTTAGGGCACCCAAATGGGCCCGCAAGAATTTGGACCCCCAAAGTTTAAGGTTTAGGGTCTATATGCTTGGGGTTTAAGGGTGTACAGGGTCGAGGAAGCTACTTTGGAATACTCAAGGGATTCAAACTCGTGGAAAACTTTCAAGACATACATCCCCTAAACCCTAAACCCTACCCCTCGAAGCACAGGTCCCTGCCTCTCAGCAGCTGGTTGGAGCGTTGGTCGCCAATTTGCCTGCCGCCGCGATGCCGACGATGGCGCGGCTGGCGCAGTTGTCCAAGAGTCCGGCAAAACCCTAAAGTTTAGGGTTTAGGGTTTAGGGTTTAGGGCTTAGGGCTTAGGGCTTAGGGTCTAGGGTTTAGGGTTTAGGGTTTAGGGTTTAGGGTTTAGGGTTTAGTAAACCCTACATATCCCTACAAACCCCAAGCCCTGAACCCTAGGCCTTAAGCCCTGAACCCTAAACCCTAAACCTTAAACCCTGAACCCTTACACCCTGATGTCTTCCAAAGCGCACCCCCCCTCTAAACTCCGAGCAATCTGGTGCCCCGTTGCCCCTTGAACATCCCCAAACTGGAGTAGAGACCCCTCGGGTTGAGGGGTTGAGAGTTGGAGGAGCAGATTCACGATGCAGGCCCTAAACCCTAAACCCCAAACCCTAAACCCTAAACCCTAAACGGGGATCACAGTAGAACGTGGCGAAGGTGCAACATCTCATGCCCGCGATGCATGATGTGGCAGCCTCAGTTGCATGCAGACTGAGATATGGTCCCTTCTCAAAATTATGGTCCCTTGTTGGGACCCTAAACCCTAAACCCTAAACCCTAATCCCTAAACCCTAAATAAGAGGGGCCGCCTTTTCAGGAGGACCCCCAAAGGGACCAGATTTTCGAGAAGAGCGATGCTGAAATGCATGTGGAGGATTATGGGCCATGAGTTCTGTGATTCAAAGGGGGTTTGAGTTCGCATGACGCCCTGCGCTTCCACCCTAAACCCTAAACCCTAAACCCTAAACCCTAAACCCTAAACCCTAAACCCTAAACCCTAAACCCTACACCCTACACCCTAAACCCTAAACCCTAAACCCTAAACCCTAAACCCTAAACCCTAAACCCTAAACCCTACACCCTACACCCTAAACCCTAAACCCTAAACCCTAAACCCTAAACCCTAAACCCTAAACCCTAACCTGCTCATCAAGGCGGATAGCCACGCAGCACTGACTGGCGCAGACGCACTGTACTTGCCGCTTGTCACCCGAGATCAGCCCCAAGTGTACCCGAAACATCCCTAAACGGGTTTAGGGTTTGGGGTTTAGGGTTAAACTCCCTTGGTTTGAAGCCACACTCCCGAACCAACTCCCAATCCCTGAACCCTATAAGGGGTGAACCTCCGGAGGGTCCAGTTAAGGTAGTATACAAGAGCCCAAATGTTGACCCCAGACGCCGAAACGCCTAAACCTACCTATTTACCTACAGTTTTAAGGGGTTGTACCTACGAAATAGGGGTGTACTTATTAAACTGTAGGTAAATAGAGGTGCCAAGTAAGCCCTGTAAATCCGAAGCCCGAAAAGCCTTCAAGTGCCCTCAAGCCCTGCAGCCCACATGGGACCCTAAACCCTAAGCCCAAAGCCCTAACCCTAAACCCTAAACCCGAAACCCCAAACCCCAAACCCTAAACCCTAAGCCCTAAACCCTGGCGCGGTAAGGATCCTCGAGTCCTGCGTCGAGAAGATGGATGCGGAGGCGGCGTCCAACGTGGTCAGCACCGTCTTCGAGGAGGCGGGGCCTAAGATTTTCAGGGTTTAGGGTTTAGGGTTTAGGGCTAGGGTTTAGGGTTTAGGGTTTAGGGCTTATCGAATTTGGGGAGAGTGGCTTTTACCGTGGCGGTTAGGGTTCTCATAGGTCCCTGTAGCTCTAGATGCAGGAACCCTAAACCCTGGCATGAGCAGCATGTCGAGGTGGAGAAAGTGTGCCACAGCTCCGTGCGCCAGCGCGTGCTATCCTGCATCAAGGCCTCTGCCTTGTGGAGTCGGTTTGGGAGATTTGGACTTGGAAGGCGCTTGGAGGCTGAGAGGGTTCAACAGCAGCACATGCGTTTAGGGCCTTCTCAAGGTGCTGGCTCTCCACCATTTCGATGCTGTGCTTGGCACTCAGTAAAGCCGCCCCCCTAAAACCCTAACACCCTAAACCCTACCCCCGCCACCCAAGGAAAAAGAACAAAGAACAAACAACCATACAAAAACACCCAAAAGCAACCGCCTGTCGAGGATGGAGGAGCTGCTGGGCATGGGCCCAGACCTCAACATGTCCATCATGGGCACCTTGCAGGCCGGCAATGCCCTCGCAGTGATTGCGGGATTTAGGTTTTTTGGTTTAGGGTTTAGGGTTTAGGGTTTTAGGATTTAGGGTTCAGGGTTTATGGTTTTCTATTTCGAAGGTTGTTTTTGCGATAAGGGTTCTAGGGGGTGTATAGTTTAGGGTTTTGGAGTGTTCTAAATTGGGGATAAGGGTCACGTTTCTTGGGGTGGGGTCCTGCGATATCACGGAGCCTTACATGTTGGGCACCAGTGACCTGCACATGGAGAATGTTGGATATGTTGGATACGTTGACACTTTTCTTCATTTTGAGGAGGTGGGGTACTCTAAATCAGGGATCTTTTGGGGTACCCCACATGCAAGCAGGGAGCTTCAGAAGAAACATCACTGAGAACTGACCACATGCAGTGCTAGCACCCATGAATCGGCTAAGCCCCTAGACCCTAACAAGGCCTCAGCGCTCCAAGCCTCTCTCTCTCTCTCTCTCTCTCTCTCTCAAAGCCCTATGAGCCTTGTGCAGCGCATGTCGCTGCCGAAGACTGTGTGTTGAATATAATTTCAGGGATTTAGTACTTGGACTTCAAGGGTTCTAGTCCGTCACGACGAGGTAACTGGAAGTATAGGGCAAAGAGCATGCAACATCTTCTTGCGTCCAGCCTTCTACTTTGGGTGCAGGGCTGGAAAAGGCCGGATCCCAACCCTCACTGTCACAGTAGCCAGTAGCCGACTGGACTGATGTAGCCAGGTGATGGCCAAGGAGAATTCTCTTCTGCTGACCCTCGGCAAGTTCAGATTGAGAAACCGAACAAGGTTGAAACCAGCATTGCTTCTTTCATCACCTGCCGTTGCCTGGGGGTCGCGAGTTCGCGACTGTCTTGCGTCTCGCGACATGATAGGCGCGTTCATGCGGTGCGATGCTGCCAAGGAAGCTCCTCAATCATCTGACGGTAGCTTGCTTGCATTCAAGTGGCACTAAACCCTAAACTCTACATCACCATGGATGGCATTTGATACGCCATGAGCCTTAGACGCACTTGTTGCGTGATCTCTGCAGCTTGGCAGTCACTGTCTTGGCCATGCTTGGCATCCAAGGCGATTCTGATGGAGCCTCAGTATGATGCAATGCTGTACCCATGAGTACCCATGCCTCTAGCCGTCACAATGGATGCTTCCTCATAGACCAATTGACCAGTATGCACGGGGACATGGTCTGCATTGTGCCGGGGAAGTAGCATTCATTGCAGCACCAAAGCTTCAAGAGGACTGCCAGCTTGGGCAGGTGTACAGTGTACAGCAGTTGCGTTTCAGCTGTCTGTCCCGCAATGGCTTGTGCTTTCGATGAGCAGTGGGAGCTTGCTCCAGCCCCCAGGCACAAGAAGAAGCTTCTGCGGCATGTCCGCCACAGCTGGTTGAGGGAGCCCGTGCCGCATCCAGATGACCTCTCCGAGTCCAAGAAGGCTCTGAAGGTTGTGGCGGATGCAAGTTTGGAGGAGTGTCTCGACCCTTGGGGAACCACATGAACCCTTTTAGGGTTGAGGGTTCCTGCTAAGGTATATGAACCCTTTTAGGGCCTTAGGGTTCCTATTAAGGTACTGTGGAACTTAAGCCCTTTTAAGGCTCATTTGGTCCCCCCAAGGACGAGATGTTGAGTGAGCGGCAAGATGCAACTTCCAGCCTGACCTCCTCACGCAAGCTCGACAAGCACCTTGGGGATCAAATGAGCCCGAAAATGGGGGTCATATACCCTACGCTGCTATGATTCCTTTTAAGGGAATATGAACCCTGAACCCCTTTAGGGCTCATTTTTCCTATTGAGGCATATGAACCATAAAACCCTTTACCTCGGGTTCAGAATTGGCCCGCAAGGCAATGGAGCTCCTTGTTGAGTACAGCGCGGCGTAAGGTTCAAGGCTCCATTGAGACAGAGTTCGGTCCCGAGACCAAGCTGGAGCCGCTTCACCCCGACCCACAAGTCAAAGAAGCTAGGACCGGGAGGAGGCTTTTTTTTGTTTTTGTTTTTCCTTTTTTTTAGGGTTGGGGTTCCCCTATAATCCCCTTAGCCTATTTATTAGGTACCCTTTTTTTATTTCCTAGGTTACTCCCGGGTCTAGGAAGACTTCTTCTTTGCCCGGAAATGCTTCTCGCACACCACGACCTTCACATACCACGGAACCAAATCCCGGAACATCGCTTCTATCTCTCGCGTCGGCCTGCTGATGCCCGGTACGAGTCTCGGTGGGCCCTTGGGACATTTTACAATTTCCCTTATCGTTGGTTTGAGAGGATCATATAAACCCTAAACCCTAAACCCCAAAACCTTATTCCTTCAGGGATACTCTTCAGAGGGTTTAAAGGGCCATCCTAGGAATGGGCACAAGGTCGCAAACGGATCTGCGCATGGCGTGGGAATCTACACTGCTCAGCTGGGCTCAGCAACTTTGTCCAAGGGCTTCTGTGACTCCAACAAGATGTTTCTTTGTCATAGTTGGGTGCCATTTTTTCTTTTTAATGGTACTTAAACCCTATAAGGAATACAAAAATAGTTTTTATTATCCCAGCCATGAACTAGGTTTGTGTGCGCTGTCTGCGATTCCAGCCAACCTGTGGATGAGCCAGAGGTTACGCCCCTTTGCTTTTCAGCGCAAGGGCCTTTAGCAGCAGAAATCATAGCAGTTGGGATGTTCCCTCTGAAACTAACAGTTACTAACAGTCCTTAATAGGGATTATAGTACCCCCCCCTATTATCATCCCTATTAAGGACTGCTAGTATAAGGGGCCAACATAGCATTCATAATTAGCATGATGCATCACATTTGCTGAGCAATGTCGTAACTCCAACACAGGCATGGTGATTTTTGTCCATGTTTTACGTTAAGAAGTTTGCAGAGCAGTACCTTGCGCCGAGGCTCGACACGCAGTGGAAACCTTCAGGAACCATCGCGACTAGGCAGCACGCTTTCAGAGCCCATACCGGCGAATTTCGGTGTCATCCTTTTCCTACCGGTAGCTGTGCGCCAAAGATGAGCAGACCAAAAAAAGCGACGAGGTCCAGACGATCTTCCCAAAAGGTCCCGCAGCTGTCAACGTCCACCCGTCAGTGAAGCGACTGGGCAGACACGACGCTCTGTTGCAGTTTTTGGGGAACAAATGAGCCTTGGGGGTCATATTCCCTCTAGTACGATGACCCCTGTTAAGGAACATGAACCATAAACCCTTTTAGGGCTCATTTCGTCCCCAAGGGGGTCTTCAGCCTTTTTTTTTGGAGTCCACGAGCGGGTCCTTAAGGGAGTGGGGGGGTTCAAGTACCCCCCCCCCCCCCCCATGAACTCTCCGCCCTCAAGAACCCAAGAAGTCCACGAGACCAACGAATTGGTTTCGTTGTTTCTTAGGTAGGCCCTTGAACTATGCCATGCTTTCGCTCGTTGATTGTTGGGTGTAAGAGGATCTTATGTAGGAATCTCTTTCAGAGGGTTTTTCAGGGGCCATCCGAGTAGTTCCGTTTGCGTTTTAAACATCTTCGGGCTAAGAGTTGAGTTGCTGCACATTGCATGGGACTGTGATGCATGCAAGGTAGTCCCTCTTCCCCAAACTGAATCCCCCCAAGCAAAAGCTCACCGCCTAAACCCTAAACCCTAAACCAGAAAAACCCTAAACCCTAAACCCTAAACCCTAAACCAGTCCGGGGGTGCTCCATCTCCCGCAAACTGGCGCCGACTGAGAACGTCCAGCGCCGCTCCGATCAAGTCCTCCACGTGGGCGATGCCGTAGTGACTTTTCAACAGGGCTGCGTGGTTCCGCTGCTCCTTGTTTGCACAGGGACCCTAAACCCTACAGCGTAAACCCTAAACCCTAATAGAGAGGTTTGCACAGGGACCCAGAGGGGCCCTTGTTCCCTGTAGTGGGGGTTGTAGGATTGCAGTGTTTTGGATTGGGGCGCATATGGCTGTCAGCGATGACTGTAGGTGTGGTTCCGCAAGTGGCGATAGGTAAGTGCGTAGAATTAATGGGGCGTCTGTTTGAATATACGAGAAAACAACAACACACATCATCACCGGATCTCATGCTTGTCTTAAGAGCTTTTCCCCTATTTAGAACCACGAACAATCGTTGTTTGAGATCATCCTGACAGTGCTTTACGGCCCTAAACCCTAACCCTTAACCCTAACCCCTTAAAACCCCCTAAACCCTAAACCCTAAACCCTAAACCCTAACCCTTAACCCTAACCCCTTAAAACCCAACAACAGAATTCCAAGAGGGACGCCATGGGACATGCTGCCAAGCCGGCTTCTGAAGCAGGCGCCCTAAGCCCTGCACCCTAAACCCGAAGCTTTATGAGGATCACACTTCAAAGGAACCCTAAACCCTAAACCCTAAACCCTAAACCCTAAACCCTAAACCCTAAACCCTAAACCCTAAACCCTAAACCTGTCGAGCATCTTTCAGGATTTGGGGCTTGGGCTCGAGGATTTTGCGTCTGACTCCCTTGCTATTAGTATTCCCCTATGTCCCTCTATAAGATAGTGCGCGCCACTGTGGCCTGCGGGAACATAAGCCAGCCCCCCCCCCTCCCCCCCTCCCCCCCCCCCTCTCTTGTTCAATGCCCCCCCCCCCCTCCCCCCCCCCTCCCCCCCCCCCCCCCCCCCCTCCCCCCCCCTCCCCCCCCCCTCTTGTTCAGGGGGGGGGGGGGGGCCCCCCCCCCCCCTTGGTCAATAACAGTGTTCTTTATAGGGTTTCACTTGATTTTAATTAACGTTTTAATAGGACTTCTTTTGATTCTAATCGGGTTTTTGTTACTTTTGAAAGATTTCTAATAATATGAATGAGATTTTTATCCCTTCTAATAAGATTTGTATTAGGTTTAACGGGATTCGTATTGAAATAATAGAAATCCTTGTCGAATTAAGTTCAACTCCTATTACAATTGATTGAACTGCTATTAAAAATTAGTAGAAGTCCGATTAGAAATGCTACGAAAAAAGAAGGCAAATAGAAATCTTGTTACATTAATAGAAATCCTCTTGAAATTAGAAGGATTCCGAATAAAAAGCAATAGGAATCCTACCAAACATGGCAGAGGAAATGTGGAATTGAGCATGGGGGGGGGGGGGGGGGGCAGAGGAAATGTGGAATTGAGCATTGGGGGGGGGGGGGGGGCCGCCCCCTCCCCCCCCCTTTGTTTGTAGGGAGGGGGGGGAGGGGGGTTTGTGGGTGAAGGGGGGGGGGAAGAGGGGGGGGGGGGGGGGGGGGGGGGGGGGGGGGGGGGGGGGGAGGGGGGGGGGGGGGGGGGGAGGGGAGGGGGGGGGAGGGGGGGGGGGGGGAGGGGGGGGAGGGGGGGGGGCGGGGGGGGGGGGGGGGGGGGGGGGGAGGGGGGGGGGGGGGGGGGAAGGGGGGGGGAGGGGGGGGGGGGGGGGAGGGGGGGGGGGGGAGGGGGGGGTTACCTTGAATATCCGCAGGCCTCTTTTTTACGCACTCTCATAAGTAAACATACTCTAATGGCCCCCAAAACCCCCATTCTAATTATGAAGGCCCTCTGCATGATCTGCTGAATTCAGGTTTTTGCTCGCGTGGCCTTCGGAGAAAGAGTGGCAGGAGGAAGATGCCACACTGCCACAGCCTGCAGTGCCAGACCAGCAACTTGCCAGCACCCCACCTAGGGATTAGAGCGCACGGACCCAAGAGGGTCCGTGGTCCATAAGCGAAACCCTAAACCCTGAACCCTAAACCCTAAACCCTGCAGGTCATAGTAGTGCCAGGCAGATGGAGCACAATGCTAGGCTTCACCGTAGTGCCCCAGGATCCGTTCAGGGGCCTAGGATGCAGGTCCCCCTACTCTCAAGTTGTGGCGGAACAGGGTTTAGGGTTTAGGGTTTAGGGTTAAGGGTTTAGGGTTTAGGGTTTAGGAGGGGGCGTACTTTGTGGGCAAGCCGCGAAAACCCGTTCTCGCAGCCGCTTCGCGAAAACAAAACCAAACCCAAGGCCAACCCCGGACCCTAGTGGCCCATAAAGATAGAATCCTGGGATTGAGTGGGGGTTCACGAAAATAAGGGAGTAGTAGGATGGACTGTGGTGTATACAACAGCGGAATGGGGATTATAGCGAAGGCACAGGGCATCTGACCGCTGAAGCCCTAGACATTCTGAACACCCATATCAGCCCTTTCAACCTCAGCAGCACGTAAACAACCCTACTAGCCTACTGCCGCACTGCCCAAAGCCCCAAAACCCTAAACCCTGTGCCCCAAACCCTATAAACGCTAGGTCCCAAAACAATCTGTGGTGAAAATGTGAAACCTCAACACTGGGCTTGTGCTGAAGCACTCTAGCTCTATCCCAAACCCTAAACCCCAAACCCCAAACCCCAAACCCCAAACCCCAAACCCCCAAACCCCAACCCCAAACCCCAAACCCCAAACCCCAAACCCTAAACCCTAAACCCTAGGCTCGTGCTGAAGCACCACGCCTGGGATCTTTTCGAGCAGCCGTGGGAGCTGCCGCAGCAAGTTGGCCGTCGCCGCCTTGCTGTGCACCTTGGTGTGTTGAGGGCAGTTTAGGGTTTAGGGTTTTAGGGTTTTAGGGTGTTAGTAGGGTGTTAGTAGGGTTTTAGTAGGGTTTTTGTAGGGTTTTCGCAGGGTTTTAGGGTTTTAGGGTTTAGGGATGGACTTAAGGTTCAGGGTTCAGGATCTAAGATTTAGTGTTCGGGGTTCCGGTTTTAGATTTTTGGTCCCGGGTTAGGGATTTAGGTTTGGGGGGTTGGGTTCTAGGTCTTTTAACACTTGACAGGGTTTCCAGGCACTACGGTTTTGGTTGGGCTCAGCATTGACGTACTAGCTCCCCCCTAGTACTGGATTCTGAAACTGAGTCTGGGAAGGGGGAAAAGAACTCAAGGTTAGGCGAAATGCATCTTGGATGTTGTCCAAGCAACCCTCAACCGTGTAATTATAGATTGTACGGTGCAATCAGAGAAAGCTTGTGCAGCACCAACTGGCTTCGATCTTACAAAGCCAATCGTTCAAGCTCTAACGCTCTGGGCTTCCTATGCGGGGCGTATGAAGATTTGGGGGTTTCCGAAAATGGGCCGTTTTGGGGGGTCCCTTTAAGGGGGTTCTATTCTGTTGGGGGTAGAACAGGGGTCCCCCTCTTTTGGGAAATAGCCTTTTGGGGATTTAGCCTTCATAGGCCGGAGACGGATGCGACGCGGCTCATCAAGTTCGGGAATGAGTACGATTGCAAACACCCACGAAGAGGCGACCGCCAGCACGTTTTGTGGCAGCCTTAAGGCCCTGCTTCGGGGTAGCAGAATCCCTATACGAGTTTCCGAGAATAGTGGTACCCCATATTTGGGAAAAACACATAGAGAGCCCCTTCAAGGTTAGTCTTTAGTTCCCTCCTGAAACTAGGCGAGTAAGGTCTGAGAGAGCAAAGCCAGTAGGCTTGAGTGATCATCTGCAGCATAGCCGGGAACCGGACCAACCTCGGTGAAGTTGTGTAAACCTTAGTCTCGAGGAAAAATGGGCGACGTGAGCTCCTGAATCTATCAGGAGATTTGGGTGGGCGGGGTGTGGGGCGGGGCGGCGGGGGTGGGGGGGGGGGGGGGGGGGGGGGGGGGGTCGCCATTCCTGAATTTCCTGTGAGGTGGCGATGGAGGCGCTGTATGGCGCGGTGTTTCGGAGAGCTGCGCGGATCTGGATCGATCGTGATCTCCGTGAGCGCATATGTGACGATGTGGAGTGTGGCGGTGGTGTTTGATACGGGTGTCTGTTGGCTGGTGGTGGTGGCGGTGGTGCTGGTGGTACTGGTGGTACTGGTGGCGCTGGCGCTGGCGCTGGCGCTGGTGCTGGTGCTTTGGTGGATGCGCAGTCGTTGCATGGAGATCGCGGTCTGTAAGTGAGCGTGCGTTCTCTGAAGCACGTGTTCCGTAGAGCTCCGTGCGCGCATGTGTGGCTGCGTTGTGTGGTGGACTGTGGTGGGTGGTGGCGGTGGTGGTGGTGGCAGTGGTGTCTGGTGTGCCTAGAAACCCATTTTGGCGTCAGTCCAGGCTAGCTTTCGTTGTCCTCGGCTTTGCCTCTCAAGTACGGAGTAGAGTCATACAGGTGAAATGACCCAATCTTAGGGTTTCATATAGTTTCAAGAGAGACACAGAAGCTTCGAACTCCGATTCACACCTTTGCGCCAGCTGGCGATGTTTTTCCGCGGTGTTTGGTCAGGTCGCACGGTCTGGCTCGTCTCCGATCCTTTCCAGGGCCGGACCTCTAGCGATGCCCTGCTGCAGAACATGAATTGGGTATTTCCCACAATAGGGGTACCCCTCTCAGGCTTCAAATAGAAGAGAATTCCCTTTAAAAGGACCCCCAGAAAGGGTACCCCTATTTGCGGAAACCCCCAAAATTGAGGCTGTGTGTTGAGGATCATCCGAAACCCCAGAAACTTCTGTGGGATCTGCCACGGAAAGTTTATCTAGGACCCGGAGTAGGCCCTTATTTTTATTTTTTAGGGTTGGGGAAAGTCCCCTTAAAACCAAGAAGGGCACCGGTTATGCCGAAGGAGAAATGGGTGAAGCGGAGATTCATCGAACGGCAGCAATGCGTTGCAATGAAGCGTCGGCAGAGATGGAAGGACGATCACCTGGGCAAGTTCGGCGGTGCGCCCTGGGTCCAAGGTCACGGGTTCAGGTTCTGACCTCTGATTTTATTTTGGACCTTAGGGTTTTAGGGTGTGCGCAAGTTCGTGAAAATTTTGCCGAGCTCGAATTGGATTGCTTAGTGTTTAGAGGGCTGCTCTGCAGCATAACTGCTGCCTGGAGCGACGACGACTGTACAGTGCTGGTGCTACATCAGAAAAAATGCTTTAGGGTTAAGGGTTCCCAAGCGGATTCTTGCTGTTTTTTTCTGCGGAGTTTGTCTTCGTGCTCCCAGACTGCAACCTTCCGAGGAACAATTCGGATGCGGAGCCAGACGGTCAAACAGATCGTAAAGTGCTCACGCAGGGGGTGGGGAGGTTAGTCCTTTCTCACGTCTCCTTGGCTCCTCCACATGTTGGATTTCTTTGCTGCAGACTCCTCTTCATCTGTTTCAGTCCATGTCGTACCCTAAACCCTACGTTCCAGGGTTTAGGGTTTAGGGTTTAGGGTTTAGGGTTTAGGGTTTAGGGTTTAGGGTTTAGGGTTTAGGGTTTAGGGAACAGCTTCAGGTACGTTCGGCCACTGTGGCCGTGGGGCACCTTTTCACTGTCAACGACTCCTCCATCGGAACCGTGGTGAGGAGGCTGGGAGTCGGCTCCGCGAGCACATGAGGGCTTATGACGAGAGAGAGAGAGAGAAGGAAAGAAGGATAGAAGGAAAGAGGGCAAGAAGGAAAGAAGGAAAGAAGGAAGGAAGAAAAGAAGGAAAGAAGGAAAGAGGGAAAGAGGGAAAGAAGGAAAGAGGGAAAGAGGGAAAGAAGGAAAGAAAGAGAAGGAGCAGACGGGGGGGAGTGGGGAGAACAGTCTTGGCAAGCAGCTGCTAGCACTAGCAGCCTGGCACCAGGGTTGCGCTGGCATCTTGTGATCTCTGCGAGGTACTTTTCCCAACTCTTCGGGACCTTCCTACTACGCATTGGGACGTCAACAGAAGGCCTGAGCGCAAGAGCCCGAGTTCGGCGTGATGTCGCTCTACTGGTGTTTTGCATCCCTTAAACCCTAAGCCCTAAACCCTAAACCCTAAACCTTGCCAGGCCTGTGTATCCTACATGGCGGGTCCGTAGCTTCGGGTTCTTTTTGTGAGGTGCAGTACAGAGCCTCAGGTACCACGACAATACGATCTCGAGGTTCAACTTCGAAATTTGATAGACCCTAAACCCTAAAGCCTCAAGCTCAAGCCTCGACCCTAAACCCCAAACCCTAAACCTTGAAACTTAAGCCCTAAACCCTAAACCCTAAACCCTGCGCTAGAGTGAAGGGTGCCCCCCGCATCATGGCTGTTCTTGGTGCACCCCCATGGGTTCTGCAGTGAGCAGGTGGGTCTTTGCGTGGTGCTGTAGTTCTACAGCACAGAAGTGGTTGCCCGCTGTTTAGGGTTACTTCTTCTTGCCAGGATGTCAGGGCTTCTTGGGGTGGTTGTCTGGCTTTGGGGGGGGGGGGGGGGGGGGGGGGGGGGGGAGGTGGGATACAACTAGAAAGTTTAGGGTTTCGGGTTTAGGGTTTAGGGTATAGGGTTTAGGGTTTAGGGTTTAAGGTTTAGGGTTTAGGGTTTTGGGTCTAGGGTTTAGAGGTCCTAAGGGGAGCAATGTCTTTAAGGCAGCCCATATCTGCAAAAGACAGGCTGCGTGATGTCAATGATGTAGGATCCTCTGCCATATAATTCCAAAGTTAGGTCTAGATTTCTCCCGTGCTTACGCATGACCCAAACTCCGAAACTTTAAAGCTGAGCCCCGCATGACCCAAACCCCAAAACTTCAAATAGCCCTAAACCCTAAACCCTAAACCCTAACCCTAAACCCTAAACCCTAAACCCTAAACCCTAAACCCTAAACCCTAAACCCTAAACACCCTAAACCCTAAACACCCTAAACCCCAAAACTTCAAATCTTCGCCTCGTCGGCGCCCAAGGCACAGCAGGCCGCGGCAACGTTCATGAACTTTCTGCACGCCTCCTCGAACGACTCCATGGCCATGGTGCTGGTCTCAGGGAGTTTTTCTGGTTTGGGGTTTATAGGGTTTGTTTGGGGTTCATAGGTTTTTTTTAGGGTTCATAAGGTTCTTTAAGGGTTTATAGGGTTTTTTAGGGTTTTTAGGGTTTATGGGGTTTTTAGGGTTTTTAAGGTTTTTAGGGTTTATAGGGATTTTAGGGATTTTAGGGATTTTAGGGTTTAGGGCCTAGGATCGGGCACTTGGGTTTCTTGGCTTGTCGGACTTGGGGGGTTTGGAGCACCGGGTTGCAACGCAAGCCCTAAATGGGGGTTTCCGAAATTAGGGGTACCTTATTGGGGTCCGTATTACAAGGACAACCTACTATTTGTGGGTCTATATTCGGGGCCCCTCATTTTCGTAAAGCCCCAAATGCTTTGCCATCTTTTTGTTTTTAGCATTGCGCTTGGGCATCACGCTTGGGGGGTGAGACAAACATGCTGCCAAGTCCCAGACCGCAGCTCTCATCGGGGCTTGGGGGCCGTAGTCTGTAAGGATTCTTCGGGGGGGGCCCGAAATGCCCAGTAGTATCCTTGTGCCCGTTTGCCTAAGGCTTTAGGGTGTAGGGTCTAGGGGTTTCGGGGTTTAGGGGCTTAGAGGTTTAGGAGTGTAGGGTTAGTGGTTTAGGGTTTAGGGCTTAGGGTCCCCCAAGCCACAGACCCAAAAAGGGTACACGCCCCTCCATACCCGACCCGCAGCCCTGGTTGCACCCTTGATGGTAGGGTCCCTTTTTGATAAGGATTTACTTTTTAAGGGACTCACGGTCCCCATTTGGGCCTTGTTTTGGGTGGAGTGGGGCCAGTGCAGCTAGTATCTAGTATCCCCAAAAGGACACACAATAGAAACACACTCAGTAACATCAGGAGCCCTACATGCACCCCCCAACAGAGTAAAACCTGCTTCAGATGACCTCACAGAGTGCCCCGGGGGGCTTGTCTCGCGCGGTCGCAGAGGGGCTTGGGGCTTTTGGAGGTTTAGGGTTTAGGGTTTAGGGTTTAGGGTTTAGGGTTCAGGGTTCAGGGTTTAGGGTTTAGGCTTGGGGCTCCAGGTTTCGGATATGCACTCGAAGTCAGGCCACAACGTCAGAGGACGCAACGCGTCCTGAACAAATTCTTAGACCCTAAGTAGCTCACTAAACTCAAAGCCATGAACTCTAAACCCCAGGCCCTAGACCCTAAATCGCGGATCCCGAAGCCTGAAGCTACACCAGAATCCCAAGAGCCTGCGCCCGGAGCTTTGCACCCTTAACCCCAAGTCCTAAAATCCGAAACTCGAAACCCCCACCCCCCTAAAAAACAACAAAACCTTCAATCCTGTACCCCAAGTCCTAAAGTCCGAAACTCGAAACCCCGAACCCCTAAAAAAAACCCTAAACCCTAAACCTTAAACCCTAAACCCTAAAAGGCCCAAATCTGAAGCTCCCCACATCCCTAACTCGTGAGTCCCAGGCCCTGGAGGGAAACCGCCTCGCCAAGGCAGGGCATTGGGTTTATAGGGTTTATGGGGTTTATAGGGTTTATGGGGTTTATGGGGTTTATGGGGTTTATGGGGTTTATGGGGTTTATAGGGTTTATAGGGTTTATAGGGTTTATAGGGTTCAGGGTGTTAGGGTGTAGGGTGTAATGTTGAACCCTCTTTAGTGTGGCCCCCCCTTGAACCCCCCCCCCCCCGGAGCAGTCGAGGCTGGATTTGTCCCTGTTTAGACGCTCCCAGGGGTTTAGATGATTTTAATAGGGAGGAGTTTAGATAAGTTTAAAAGGCGCAGCGATGTTCGGCAATCTTTTTTAAAGGTGCGCCACGTGAAATTTTCGTACAGCGCCCGGACGATTTGCCTTTAAAGAGGGACTCCCAAACAGTCAGGGTGTCCTGAATAACACAGCCAGATTGACTTTATAGAGGAGGCTCCTACTAAACCAGGTCCAACATTAGGGTGTGGATGCCAGATATCAAGGAATGAAGACTCGTACCCCTAAGGTTGTATCCCTAAAGGTTCCCCTAAATATGCTCCTAGTATGGCCCTTATATTCCCTTAGGGATCCTAAACCCAAGGGTACGGTCCAAGGTAGAACCGCTAGACCAGAGGTCACCAAGGAGTTCTACGATGAGGTCGTTTGTGAGCTGGCGTCGCTCTACTGCCGGCACCAGCCAAGGCCCAAACCGTCGTGGTGGTGGTGGCTACAGGGGCTGAAGGGTTTGGATTCAGACTGACCCCCAAAGTATGCAAACAAAAATAGCCCAAAATCTGTAATTAATTAATACGAACGGCCATGTTTTTTTGCACAGTTGGGGTGGGGGGGGGGGGGGGGGGGGGGTTAGGTAAGGAATCTTACAGGTCTTTGCTTGTTCATGACATGGGCATTTCGCCTGGAGGCGAAGAGAGACTCTCCTGCAGTTCATGCAGCCCTTCCAGGTCCAGATGCTGCCGTGCCTTTTGTTGGGAGATGTAGGGTACTCTCTGGATTGCTAGTATTGCTTAAGAACCTCCCCATTAAACAAAAATGATATTCTTCCTTATAAGAACAATATAGGGATTAATATGTGTCATGTTCGTGGGGGGTAGGGAGGGGGTGTGTTACGGTGTGTGCTTCAGCAAATGGTAGAGTACGGTCCTCTTGGCGGGTCTTTTAAAGATCTTGCTCCATAGTGTCGTAGGAACCGCCAAAGGACCGATTTTTCAGAAACCCCCACATGCAGGGTTGCTTTCCCTGGCTTTGTGTCGCTGCGAGGCAAGCAAGCAGAGCGGCCACCGGGTTGTTGCGACGACAACCATGCCTTCAGCTTACACAGTGCGCGCGCGCGCGCGCGCGCGCGCGCGCGCAAGAGCACACGTAAGTTGCCAGAGGGTTGCACTTTCGCAGCCGGAGGTCGCAAATGATGATCAGCAGCATGGATGCTGCGATGAGCACGGAGGCCTCCAGCACAATTCTTCAAGGCCCGTGGTCTAGCATCATGGCGTTACCAGGTTACCCGGCTTCTGCCTTCTCCAAGTAGCCCTGAAACAGGCATCATGGAAGCTGTATCCGACGGGGATGCCATCGCTCGGAGCCTACAAGCCATCCAGGAAGTCCCGCGGTATAAGTTAATATATATATATATAATTACCGTTATGACGATTATGACTATGATTTTATTTTATTCTTACTATTGTAATTGTTATTATCATTCTTATTGTTATGATTATTTGCGATGATGATGATGATGATGATGATGATGATGACGATGATGATGACGATGATGATTGTTGTGTACTCCCCGCTGCGCTGCTGTTCGTGTTGCTTTGGAGGTTCGGAAGCAAGCCGTGCCTGGGCCTTGGGCCGTCCAATGCTGCGAGCTGCAGGAGACGGAGGTAAGTCTCTAAACCCTAAACCCTAAACAACCCTAAACCTTAACCCTAAACCCTAAAACCCTAAACCCTAAACCCTACACCCTAAACCCTAACCCTAAACCCTAAACCCTAAACCCTAAACCTTAAACCCTAGATCGAGAGGGACTCGTAGCACATCACCAGCCTTGGCAACTTGCGGCATGCCCCCTGGGGCCGCTCAATGCTGATGATTCTTGCTGCAGGAATTTCGAGCGACAACATGACGTAACATGTGCCGTTTGCACCCTCAACCCTCAACCCTAAACCCTAAACCCTGAATCCTGAAAACCCTAAACCCTGTAAACCCTAAACCCTATAAACCCTGTAAACCTTATATCCCCCCCCCAACCCCGCACTAAGAGAATTGAAATCCGGCTGAGCGGAGCTGAGGCGCGGCCTGGGCAATGTCGCCTCGCTCTGGCAGCACAGCTGGCAGGCGTGCCCGTAGTGGTGCTACCTGGACCCTCATTTAGGGTTTAGAGTTTAAGGTTTAGGGTTTAGGGTTTTGGGTTTAGGGCAGTGTAGGGTTTAGGGTTTAGGGTGCGGAGCTGCAGTTGGTATTATAGAAAAGAGTTGGTGTTGAAAGTTGAAGGGTCAATGTACCTGATAACCATTATGGCTCAAGACCGGGCCATGCGCCTGGTAGCAAAAAAGAGTTTCGAGTTCCTGGTGTTTGCTGGTTGGTTCAGGGTGAAATCTCTGGCGACTGTTAGGGTTGGTTTCCTTCCCCTTTCGGTTGCCCCCGAAGGTTATGAGCCCAAATTAGGTTCCCTGCGGTTTGTGTTTCGGCTTTAGGGTGGTAGTTTGAAGCAATGGCTACCAACTGGTTACAGACTGGTGCGGCATCATCGAGCTCCAATGTGGGCGATCAAGGTGAAGGTGGTGTCAAAAGGTCTGCAACGGGTGAAAAAGTGGTTCCCAATGTGGAAGCTCTGGTTGATGCTGGTGGTATGCGTGGCGAAGAGAAGCCGGTGGTGGAAGGACTGGAAGACCAGATGGAAGCAGTTTTGCTGCGCCTTCTGAGCAAACATGGGCTTTGTCTTCGAGCTGCGGGACCTGCTGAATCAACGGGAGCGCCATCAACAAGCTCCTCTACGTCAAAGATGGTGGAGCAAGAGTGCCAGACAGAGCTGGTTGGGGATGTTATCCCTGTTTCCAAGCGAGCTCGCAATAAAGTGAGCTTCGCGGCTGAAAGTGGTGATCTGTTGACAGGTGAAGCGGAAGAAACTGCGCCTGTTGCTGCGACAAAAGGCAGTATCCTCTTCACTGGGGACGCAGAAGGAGTTGTTCCTGTTGCTATGGTGATGAGTGAAGGAGAAATCCTGGAGTTGGAGGCAGCGAGAATACAGCAGGAGTCAGATGAAGACTTATACGCTGCTGGCGGAGGCAAATTGTCTCAAGCTGCTGACCTCCCAATCATCGACTGTGATGGGAAGACATGGGAACGCCATTTTCATGAAGATGGAAGGGAATATCTTTACTGCTTAGACACTGGAGATACCCAATGGGTGTTGCCTAAGAAGACTGGAATGGCTGGGAACAGTGAAGTGTCTGGTGTTGGAATGGGCATTGTCCCTGTGGAAGAAGAGCCAGCACTGGGTACTACTTCGTCCTCGTCGCCTACTGAGTCTTTCAGGGCACAACAGGGTAGCTTGGAAAGTGTAAACAGCGGTGTAAATAGTGTAGGTGAAAAGGATTTTTCCTCTACTATCAGGGATAGCGGTTTTAGGGCTGGTGGTGACGCCCAGACCTCGGGTTCTCCTGATGAGGAAGGAATTTCTGGAATCCGAGCAGACATCGCTGGAGAACATCTGGATCGGGAAGAAATGGAAGCGCTTTCTGAGGGTGTGGCAGCGGTGGAATCGGTGGGTCCAGAGGAAAAAATGCCCAATGCGGAGATTGGAACTGTGTCGGCTGCAGAAGAGCGAGTGGTGGATGTGGTACCTGTCGTTCAGGAAGGTGGTCCTGGAGATTTGGATGACGGAGGGAAAAAGTTGTGCATTACGACTGAGGAGGTCTCTTCGTTTGGTGCCAAGAATCTTGCCATTCAAGGGAAAAAAGAAGCTTCTGGAATAGCTGGAGACACGGTCGATCTGAAAGATGAGGCCTGGAGCGCCAATGAAGCGCGGGTCAATGTGCTAGATAGTACCTGGAGTGCGGAGGAAGCACGGGTTGAGGCGCATATGGTGTCACGTTCCGCGGACGACTGCAACAATGGGGCGCAGGTCTCCGTAGCAGCTGACGACGGAGGTTCACAGGTGGACGCACTGGTGCAACCTGAAGTTAGCAGCGAGGAACGAAATGGCAAAGGCTACACCGGAGCCAATGTGGCAGCTGTGGTCAATGATGGTGGTGATTCTCTTTTGGAAACCATGGAGCCAAAGGAGCCTGCGGTGGAAGAAAATGTGCCTGCCGCGGATGAGCAATCCAACAGCCCTGCAGTGGAAGAAAATTTGCCTGCTGCAGAAGGTTTGACAAAAGACTCCAATGGTGGGTCCACTCCCACGAAGGGGGAAGTATTGCCGTCTGGAAGCTCGCCGGAAGTCGACACCGAGCGAACTGCGACAGATGAGGCAAAGCCATTGGCTGGAAAAGAGGAAGGTCCTGAACCCCTTGAGCACAAGGTGGATGATCTTGTGGGACTCGTGCAGGAGCAGGACGAGCAGCTTGACCCAAAGGTGGAAACAAGGGATGTTCCAGGAGCCGATGATACAAAAAAATTTCTGAAGAACAGGCGAAGAAAGTGCCCAATGGGGGAGCTTTGGGTGGTTTGGGGGGTTTGGGGGGGGCGCCCAAGAACCTCGAACATGTTGTGCTGCTTGGCTAAGGGGGGCTTGGGGGCTTGGGGGCTCGGGGCTTAGGTTGACCCCACACTCCGCCCCCCCCACTCGGAAGAGACACGAGCGTGTAAAGTCGTCGAGTATCGTCGCATCAAGGGCTGGAGATGCAGAATAAAATTCATAATCTTGTAGTGGAAGAATAGAATAATAGCATAATGGAATGATAGACAAGTGGATAATAGAATAATAGGGAGGTTGCGAGCTGACATCAGTGCATGTGCATCCCTGTCTTAATGTAGTAGTGTTGAAGCTGCAGGTTCAGCTTGTGCATTGTACATAATTTGATGCCAAGAATGTTTTGGCTCAAGCCTGGAGTGTCTAGGTGTGCCACTTGTGCGTTCCCCCAGGGCTACGCCTGTTGTGTTACGCCTTCAAGTTGGGTCTTATGCCTCAGTACTATGTCTATGGCTTTCTCTACCCCACACTCTCTGTCGGCTTGGGGAGAAGCTTGGGAGCCCTGGTCAAAGAGGCTTACAGGGACTCCGCATTTTGGGCCTTTTAGGCCTCATAAGGCCCAAAAATGCGGAGTCCCACACTCTCTGTCGGCTTGGGGAGAAGCTTGGGGAGCCCTGGTCAAAGAGGCTTGGGCCTTTTAGGCCTCATAAGGCCCAAAAATGCGGAGTCCCACACTCTCTATCGGCTTGGGGAGAAGCTTGGGGAGCCCTGGTCAAAGAGGCTTACAGGGACTCCGCATTTTGGGCCTTTTAGGCCTCATAAGGCCCAAAATGCGGAGTCCCACACTCTCTATCGGCTTGGGGAGAAGCTTGGGGAGCCCTGGTCAAAGAGGCTTACAGGGACTCCGCATTTTGGGCCTTTTAGGCCTCATAAGGCCCAAAATGCGGAGTCCCACACTCTCTATCGGCTTGGGGAGAAGCTTGGGGAGCCCTGGTCAAAGAGGCTTACAGGGACTCCGCATTTTGGGCCTTTGAAGCCTCATAAGGCCCAAAATGCAGAGTCCCACACTCTCTATCGGCTTGGGGAGAAGCTTGGGGAGCCCTGGACAAAGAGGCTTACAGGGACTCCGCATTTTGGGCCTTTTGGGCCTCATAAGGCCCAAAATGCGGAGTCCCACACTCTCTGTCGGCTTGGGGAGAAGCTTGGGGAGCCCTGGTCAAAGAGGCTTAGAGGGACTCCGCATTTTGGGCCTTTTAAGCCTCATAAGGCCCAAAATGCGGAGTCCCACACTCTCTGTCGGCTGGGAGCCCTGGTCAAAGAGGCTTACAGGGACTCCGCATTGCCTTTTCGGCCTTATAAGGCCCAAAATGCGGAGTCCCACACTCTCTGTCGGCTTGCGGAGCTGTCGGCTTGGAAATACAGGAATTGCCATATTCCTTCTTTTGCCATAGAACCTTTCGGATTTCGGGCCTCGGAATTTGCATGCGGGTAAAGGAGCTTTCTTATTCTTTATTATTAGCAAATTCCAAAAACCATTTATTTTGTAGTAGCAAATAAAAGGATTCAAAGAGGCTTACAGGGACTCCCTGGAAACGCAGAGTATCATCCCCAAGAACTTCTGCTCTACGCGATGTGCTTCTTGCCCGAAGGCCGAAGGCCGAAGGATACGTTCATCGGGCCTGCCAGCGTATGCCCGCCTCCGCCATACAGCCAGATGATGGCCTGCCAAAAGCTCCGTGAACGTAAACGTCTCAGGGGAACGCGGCAAACGCACCCCAGAGCCAGATCTACAAATGGGCGGTTATCAGAATTATCGTCCTTTTTTGGATCCCTATGAGAATACGGCACCTAATATTTAGGGTACCCCAAAAGGGATCCCAATTCTGACAACCACCCAAACATGTCCAGATCTACAAATATGGCATAGATGAGGGGCCAGCCATGCTCAGGCACATGCTCTTTGAAGTCGAGGACTTGCGCGTCGCCTCGCCGGCCACGGTCTCGCGCTGTGGTATGGCCTGGGACTCAAAATCTGCTTCACATGTCTGGCAGTAGATACATCCGGCAGAACATCAGAGGTGGCTAAGCTGTGCATATCTGTGCATGATAGATGAAGTAAAGAGCAGTTGCAGGCCAAAGCATGTGCGCTTCTGTGCGCTTCCCAGGTGTACCTCACGCCATCGGATCTGGGTTGGGAGCCCTTTGTGCGCACGTGGCTGAGTGGCTTGCCGGACGAGCTGTATGGAGAGAAGGCGCTGCCAGCTTTCAGTTTGAAATTTCCAAGTGCGCTGTCTTGGATCCTGCTTTTTCTTAATTTTAACGCTACGCGACCCGCCTCGGCCCGGCCCAGCGCATCCGCGTGAGCATGGTGATTCCGCAGCGCCCAAGTCGCTGGGCCCCAAGCAATAAGGGTTGGGTTTAGGGTTTAGGGTGCGGAGCTGCAGTTGGTATTGTAGAAAGGAGTTGGATTGAAAGTTGAAGGGTCAATGCACCCGGTAATCTTATGGCTCAAGCCATGACCAAAGCGGTCGAAGGTTTCGTAAAAAGTGTGCCCTTGGTTTGGGGTCTTGTTGGTTTGGCTGGTTGTTGGCTGTTCCAGGGGAATCAAGGGTTTCTGTTGGGGTTGACTGTTTGGTTTCTCGTCCCCCTTCGGTTGCCCCCCGTAGGTTATGAGCCCAAATTAGGCTCCCTGTGGGTTGATTAAGATTTTATCTTTGTTTGGTGCCATGGATATGATGCGGCGTCGATCTGAACCTGGACCATTATCGGCGGCCAATGATGCCGAAGAAAATCGTGGTGATGGGGGTGAAGAACGACAACAAATGGTACAAGCGCTGACAGATGGTAGGGAGGTTGCAATGATACAACCAACGTCTCAGGTGGAAAACGAAGTGGTTCCGGTTCCAGCAGCGAATCCTTTCTGGAGCGAGCGGGCTCATGAAGAAATGAGACTGAGGCAATCAAGGCCAGCAAGTCTTCCTGCGAGCGGAGGGGATAGAAGTGGTGAAGAAACAAGAAGGCCACCGTCGTTGCCAGAACTTCGGGATCGGGAACCTGCACCAGCTGAGAGGCCATCGTCAGGTTTAATGGGCCAGATGGAAAGAGGTAATATTGGTGAGACACAAGGCGAGGAAGAGCTTATTCCTGATCTGAGTGGTGAAGAACAAGGTGAAGATATGGCGGTGGTAAAGCGTGCGCTGAAAGAGTTGCTTGTGCAAACAAAGGAGCTGGGGAACAGGTTGCATCGTGTGGAGGAGAAAAGCTATACCTCTGCTGCATCTGGGTCAGCTTCGAGAGCACGGAGCGCTGGAGTGGTGGACGCAAATGCTGCATATCCTTTGGGAATGACTCCAGAGAAGCAGTACCTGCCAGGACAAGTTTTCTACACTGATGGTATGGGTGGTTTCTGGACTGTGTTGCCTGATGGGACATGGCTGCCGATTGAGGGCTACGACCTTCCAAAGGGTTGTGACCTTCAACCCTTGCCTGAGCCCAGGGAAGGGGATGTTCATGTGGAGGATGAGAAAGAAGTGCCAATGATGCACGTAGCTGAAGGGAAGAAACCCTCCAGATTGCCTCCATTGAATTACCCCATGGGAGGTTCTGCAAGTGGTGGATATGCAAGTGGACCGCCTGGTTTAACACATGTTCCGATTACTTCCTTGCCGTCAGGCGTTGATGGTTCTGCCGCACTGTTGGGAAATCAGCCCGGTTTTGTTTCAGCTCGGGAAACTTCGACGCAAGAGAACTCAGCAGGATCGGGTGGATATACAATGGTGGATGATGTTCCATATCGGTGGAAAATGATTGCTGGGAAGTTGGAATTAGAAAAGGTTCCGCTCACAGCTTTTACGCCCGGAATGGGACATGGACTGCCTCAAGGGCCTGGTGGAAGGGTCAGCTTACCTCCTGGAGCGGTGGTGCCACGTGGTATGCCAGACATTGGTGATAGTTCTGGAACTGAACGCCCGGGGGCTCTTGGGAAGCATGTGATGAGCCTTCCTACTTTGGCAGACTACACACCAAGCAATCCGACGGCACTAGGTGATTGGATCGCAATGATCGAGCCAATGTTGTCTTCGCTGACAGATACAGGAAGAGTGTGGTGGCAATCCGTCTATACAAAGGCGTATGAAGCGTACGCCAAATGGTTGAGTGTCTCTCCGCTGGAAAGGTTGGGCATCAACCTGCAGGCCTGTCCTTTGGAAAAAAGTGTACCCAGTACGCTTTTAACCCCGAGGCCGCTCAGGAGCGTTACGTGGGACCGGGGGAAAAGTGTCCCCGGAGAAAAGAGTACTTGGCAACATACAAAGAGTACTTGGCCACGACGAAACTTGACTTTTCAGAGATTTGAACCAAAAACGCCCCAAAAACGTGAAGAAACCAAATGTTTTCAGAGATTTGCTTCCCACACAAGCACAGCTTAATATGTACAGACTTGAATCTGCATTCGGTTTTGTGGGGCCTTTCCTGCTTGAGAGCGCGCTCCTTATAAGATATGCGTGATTCTTCTCTCTGTCGTGGGGGTGTGCAGTGTGCAGGGTGTGGGTTTTGTGCGCGTGTGTGTCTGTGTGTGTGTGTGTGTGTGTGTGTGTGTGTGTGTGTGTCTGTGTGTGTGTGTGTGTGTCTGTGTGTGTGTGTGTGTGTGTGTGTGTGTGTGTGTGTGTCTGTGTGTGTCTGTGTTTTGGGGGGCCTGCATGTGTTTGTTGTGTGTGTGTGTGTGGGTGCGAGCGTGCGTGCGTGCGTGCGTGCGTGCGTGCGTGCGTGCGTGCGTGCGTGCGTGCGTGCGTGGGTGGGTGGGTGGGTGTGTGTGTGTGTGTGTGTGCGTGCGTGCGTGCGTGCGTGCTTGCTCGTGTGTGTTTGTGTCTGTGTGTGTGTGTGTATGTCTGTGTGGGTGTGCATGTGTGTCTCTGTGTGTGTGTGAGTGTGTGAGTGTGTGCATATGTGCATGCGCGTGTGCGTTTGTGCGTGCTTGCGCGCTTGCGTGTGCGTTCTGGGCTATACATGCAGCGAAGTCTTGTTGACGCATGGCATGAAAAGCGGCAGACGTCAATTATGGCTAACGCTTGATCATGATCGAAGCATGCGAATCGCAGTTGGCCGGTTCGCGACAAGCTGTGGGAGTGTCAGAAAGATAAGCAGATACATGAAAGTCGATCTGCATGTAAAAAATCAAATATGTGTTATATAAGTTATATATATATATATATCTATGTATTATATGTTGATGATATACAATATATAGATGTCTCTAATGTATATTCCGCGTATAGGGCAAAGCTGGTTTGCGATCTGATCGATCGATGGGGCTGCAGCAATATAGAAAAACATATAGGTAGCTATAGGTCGGCCTGGCCGCTGGCGGCATGGGCTCAGGATTGTTGAGGGGTTTATAGGGTTTAGGGTTTAGGGTTTATAAGGCTTAGGGTTTAGGGTTTAGGGTTTAGGGATGGGTGGTGTTGCGCATGGATGTTGAGGGGTGCGTGGGCCCGCCCTGTATTGTTTGAAGGATCTGCTGCTTTAAAGTGGTGTTAACTTTGGGGCTAACCTTGCAGGACTTGCCGGATTAAGGGTGTTGGAGGATTAATTGATGTATACTTCAGTGACTTTAAGGTTTGGGCTCTATAGCGGTCTTGTGTTGTTGTTGTGCTTCGGCTATAGCGAAGTCGCTCAGTATAATGGTGTTCAGGGCCTTGCGGCTCACGCATGGATTGTGCTTGAAATTTCGCTTCCCGATTCGAAGCAGCCGCTGTGCATGTGAGATGCGGTTCCTGCGTGAACTCAGTTTGTCGGCCCGGGCAATCCGCGTTTAATTGTGCTTGTATACACATCTGCGTATGGGCACATGCAGAAGTGTGATGCTCAGCTAGCTAGCGCAGGTGGAACTAAAGTTAGTTTCGTGTGAGGCCGGCTTCTTTTTTCTTAGCCATGCCACGCGCGTGCAAAGAGTTGCCAACCTTTCTGGCATCGCAATGGGCAACTTGCTTCATCGATACGCTGCAGAAGCTGGAACTCTCGCAGGACCGCGTTGTGAAGATTCCTAAATGAAAGGATTGCGCAATTTCAGGAACGAGTTGTGTGGGACCCATATGACTGGCATCAGTGTAGATCCACAGTCTATGATTGTCTATGTTTTCGCTTCAAAATACGTCATGGATCAATATGGTCTGAAGGACAAACTTTTGGATTACTCCTTGGATGGTCTCACGGGGGAGGATGCAGCTGAATCTATGTCGGCAGAAGCAAGGAACGACCTCTTGGAAAGAAACTGCGATGTAGTGGGTGCGTGTCTACTCTCGAACAGTATATATACATATATATATATATATACATATGTATAGTCGTGGAGATTATTTAGCTGAACTTCTGCGTTGTCAGTGGAATTAATGCGTGTAAACTCAGGTTGCTGCTGGCTTCCTCAGGATGGGGGTCTGTCTTGCCGGTGGAGATGATCTCTGCGGTGCTGGCCCGGGTATATACCGGACAGGATGCCGATGGACAGGAGCCATCGATCGTGATACTTTTTTTCCAGTTACGCGGGGTCTTCGTCTTCGGGCTGGTTGGGCGAAGAAGTTAGAAATCACAGAACCCATTATTCGAACCGGCGATATATGGGTTAATTGGGTTTAAGGTTTACTTTAGGGTTTAGGGTTTAGGGTTTAGGGTTTAGGGTTAGGGTTTAGGGTTTAGGGTTTAGGGAGGGCTTAGGGTTTAGGGTTTAGGGTTTAGGGTTTAGGGTTTATAGTTTAGGGTTTAGGGTTTAGGGTCTAGGGTTTATAGGCTTTAGGCTTTCGGTGTTGCAGGGTCGCGTTGGAAGCCTCAATTTTTGCGAAGCAGCATGGGTGTTGCTACAGAAGCTTTATGTTCTGCAGGAGATATCCTGTGACTTGCAGCTGGCCGCCAAACAAGCAGCAGTTCTGAAATCGTTTGCGGCGTGGTTGCAGCGTCTGAAATGTGAATGGTTGTTGGTTTCTATGTACGTTTGGCGAGTGATTTCGTTGTGATACGCGCAGGCCTCTTTCGTTGTGCGTGAAACGAAGAAGACAACTTCGGCTCGCAAACCGTGGATGAAAGCCCTGAAGGACAGCAGCGTGGGCACACTCGGCATTCATCTGCAAACCGTCAGAAACTAGATGCTGATTAAACGCTCCTGACACAGGAGAAAGTCGGGTTCGTACTCTTGCAGAAGAAGTACGACCGTAAGAAGAACGCCAAAGTGGAGACGCCTGTGGAGCCTTCACCAGAGCAACCTGAAGAGCCCCCGACTCGCAAAGGAGTGCTGAGTCGCATGCGCACACGTACGTTTGGTAAAAAACACAGCGTGCATGCAGTGCAGGAAAACCACATCCGCCCACGTTGAATCCCGATGAGATGGAGACACAAGTAATGCCAGGACTGGGAATTCCAGATGTACAGCCTCCGCGACACCTAGGGGCAGTGATGGCTGCTATTATGCTAGCACCGCCGCGGTTGGACTTCCGGCTTCAGCAGAAGACCCAGTTCAAAGCACTGCTAATGTCAAAATCCAATCGAAAACAAGGCTGAGCGGTTGACCAAATTTAGACCTACTACTTAACTGGTCCGAATGATGCACGGGCTAAACCTCGCCCTGTAGGATTCGCCGACGACGCTGATGTCGCAGGACACTGAATTATAGTACCCCGATTCTTAATTTGCAGGCTTGATGATCAGGGGCATATGTCAGGAAGCCCAGGTTTAGCCAAGCCCATGTTGCAGGGCATGTGCAGTGTGTGTGTGTGTGCTGTGGCGGCTAGGATGCCATGTATAGATACACATTCGGTCTTGCATTCAGGAGAGGACGCAGAAGATCAGCCAGCCGTGGCCCCTTTGTTGCATGTGGTTGGGATTGCGTGTTGACAGGGATATGCCCGATCCCAGCTATAGAGCTTCTATTCCTGTGTTCGTCGGTGCAGCTAGCCCGGCAGTGCCCACTATAGTGTGCCTAGGTGAAGAAGGCAAAACGCCAGATGGATCAGGGGCCGCTCTACAAGACATTTAGGGAGTTCACGAGGCTGGGAAATGGAAAGTTTCAGAGTTTGTGGAACAATGCAAGTCCTGCCCTGAAATCTTTCACATGCTGTGCGCAGGAAAGCCAAGCAAGAGTATGGGCTGTCTCACAAAGACCCTAGCCACAAAAATAGCAACGTGTGTTTCTTTTATTTATTTGGTTTTGTGTGGCTAGGGCTTCGGGGTCTTTTCTTTGGGCGCAAAGGATGCGAATCAGCTCTGGCTGCGCTCTGTGATCAGAGAGCTCCTCGACTACACTCATTTTTTAATCACCCGCATACTGCAACACCGATCCTGCATTCGAACTAGCTGAAAAACATCCTGTCACCAATGCTGTGCCCAGGGTCATCGTCTCTGGCATGTCGGAGAAGGAGAAGAAGAAGCGGCGGCTCCAGTGACCCACACGATCCTGACTGCTGCACAGGGGGGGGGTGCAATTAAGATTCAGAAGCATTCTGCGTATGCTTTTCTGGACTAAGCTTTTTGCTTTTCCACTGTAATTAAGCATCAGGAAATGCACGCTGCATATTTCTCTGCCCTGTATACGCAGACGATAGGCGAATCTAGATTGCACACATGCACAGTCCGAAGATGCAGCGTGATAGTGCTGGTGCGTCTCTAGATGCCCTGTGAGAAGTCACAGTGCTGGTTCGGGGATTCCTGTTGGGTGGACACACCTGCCTCTTGACAGCAAAAGACATGAACATCAATCAGGGTTTAGGGTTTAGGGTTTGTAGGGTTTAGGGTTTAGGGTTTAGGGTTTAGGGTTTAGGGTTTAGGGTTTAGGGTTTAGGGTTTAGGGTTTAGGGTTTAGGGTTTAGGGTTTAGGGTTTAGGGTTTAGGGTTTAGGGTTGGTTAGGGTTGTTTAGGGTTGTTTAGGGTTGTTTAGGGTTTAGGCTTATATAAATTGTGTAGGGTTTGCGTCCGGAGTTTTGGGGGTTTTGTTTTTTAAACTTGAGTTTTGGGGTGGTTGGGGGGTTGGGCGGGGGGGGGTGTTTTGGCCGAGAACTATAGGGGGGTTTGGGTTCTGCATGATTCCCAGCAGAGCCACGCGCCCCAGAGTTTTCTGGCAGGTTTGGGGGGGTCGGATCGGGGGGGGGGGGGTTGGGGGGAACATCTCGGAAATATGTGGGGATGGATTGGGGGGGTTGGGGCGGTTGGGGTGTTAAATTGGGTGCCTAAACTAGTGTACCCAAAGTGGGGCGCCGGTGCGGAAACTGGGGTGCCCAAACTGCGGTGCCCAAACTGGGGTGCCCAAACTGGGGTGCCCAAACTGGGGGGCTGGGAAACCAGTCGTGTGCCATACGACTGGCTCACGCTTTGCCGAAAGGCCGGGTGGGGGTGGGGGTTGGTCCAAGAGCGTTCTTGATTCAGAGTTTCCACTGTGCATGAGGGATTGCGAAAGCATACAATTTCTATTTATCCTGGCCTTGAGGGTTTAGGGTTTGGGTTTAGGGTTTGGGGCTTAGTGTTGAGGGTTTATAAGGGTTTAGGGTTTGGGTTTAGGGTTTAGGGTGGCGCTAGCTTGGTCCGGGTTTTCAAAAGAGCATGCAAGTGTGGGAAGTGCGGTGTCCCGCTACTGAAACAGATCCAGTGTGTCTTCGTGAGATGATGCTGTATCTTTCGTTTGCAGAGGCATTGCATTCTGGTCCACCCAATAAATTAAGAAAGCGCAGCTGGGCCTTAACTTTACGGACTGTACGTGGTTGCTGTACCATGCACTATACAAATTTTCTAGGGTTCGGAGCCATGGGTCCACGCCCTCGTGTTCAGCAAATGATTTCCCGTCACGTCCCTCGCTCTATCATTGCCTTGCTGTTCATTATGGCGTATATGGATCAGATGGATTCTAGTCTGCACCAAGCGACACAAACCACCACCCGGCCTCTCAAGCCCAAGAACGTCATTGACCCCGCTTGCAAGGACGATAGAGTCGGAGATCTCGATGCGGTAGAAATCTTTTGTGGAGTTGGAGCTACTGGGCCGGTATGTTCCGCTTCATTTATCACTGTGGCCTTATTTAGGGCTTAATGGTACTTATCCTTGCGTGCCAAGCCTCCAGGAAATCCATCGCGCTGCCACCAATTTGGGATATGCAGCCAGGAAGCTGGATATAACCAGGTCTCAGATCGAGGACGTCAGTTCACCTTGGGGATTTGTGTTGCTCCAAAGCAAAATGGGTTTGGCAGAATTAACAGTGTCGGAACTTCCTGATGTACAAAGTACTTGAAAGCTCAGGTTGTGTTTACTTTTGGTGCGTCGTATCCGATATGCCGGCCTCCTGGTGCTGGCGCCATGCTGAACCCCGACTGCACAACAGCCAGCGAGGCTCCTTAAACCCAAGCCTGGAAATAGTATTCACAAGTTGGGTGGGGTTTAGTATTAGGGGGAAGCAGTTAAGCCAAAATACGGGCCCCCTCACAACTATTTTTCTCCCGCTGGTGTATACATTCGCATGAGTTTTGCGCATGCGTCCAGGGTTGACAATTAACACTCGAAGAGTTGCACCAAAACTGGACTTCCTAAACCTCTGAATTTCCCGAAAAACCCGAACCCCTACAAAGCCCAAAATCATGCGGATTCCAAAAGGGTTGATAAGGGTATAGCTTAGAGGGTTTCAAGCGATCATATGGTTGCTCTGAAATTGCCATTCTGTTACTAGAACTTTAGGAATGCATATTTTGAGGAGCACAAACTGAGGTTAACTCGATCCCACTTTAGGCGTTTAGGGCAAGATAGCTATAGGGCCTCTGAGGGTGCATGGCTACTTCAGACTTTCGAGGGTTTAGGTGTTAAAGCAGCCTTTCCAGCAATCGTATGGTGGCTTTGAGACTGTCATCGTTCCAATAGGTCAGGGAATGAAAACCAGTGCAAAAATAAGGTTCCCATATTCTGTCTTGTGGCTGGCTAGGGCTTATGTAATACCCACTGGGTTAATTCAGTACGATGTCGCAGTGTTTTCTCAGGCTCATGCAGAGAGACACAGACACTATGCACGAGTACATGTTGCATTCTAAAGATGTTTAGCTTCGTTCGGGTTAACAGCTTATGAATAGCCCGAGTCTCGCATGATGTTGGCCAGGCTGCAGGTGAGCGCGTGTGCTCAAGGGAATCATCACACCTCGGCTACATAGAGCTAAGTAAGGCAAACCCGGCTAACCCTGCCACGCGTGCTGAAACCTAATTCCCCTGCAGAACCCATACTTTCTAAACCCTATATCATATAAGCCCTGCAACAGCCTATAAGCCCTGCAACGATCCCGACGACGTGGATGCTTCTAGAAGCAATCTATAACTACTCCTACCTGAGCAACCCATCCCCGCTGCGCAACATTGTCGGCAAGCACGTTCGTTCAATCTGGCATCATGGCTGCAACATGGCACGCGACAGGAGGATTCTATTCATCACGCAACAAGACGTTGAACTTCGCCGCCTCAACAACAATAAGCCACTCCGAGTGCCAGCACAGCTGTGCGTTGTCGCAATCTGGATCTAGCTCACACGTACGATGAGGAACGGCGCATGTCAATGACGTACGTGCTTGGCTGTTGCTATAGCTGCACGGTGCACATGATCTGCGTTAGTTCCACGCTGTGCACGCGACCGTACGTAGCTAGAGCTCTAGAGGACCCGGGCCTCAAGCTTCGATCCCAGCTTCCCTATATCGGGTTTAGGGTTTAGGGTTTAGGGTTTAGGGTTTAGGGTTTAGGGTTTAGGGTTTAGCAGTGTCCACGTCGAATCCCACATCCCCTCCCCGCCCCTATTGTGATCAACTCTCTTCACTTCATCCTCCTTGCATCTCGGGTGCAGTTTGCCGCAACGCGCAGGCATGCCAAATGACAGTTCGAGCGGAAATTTAGCGTTGCGTGTGATAGCTTGGGTACGGATTCCGCGCCTCAGTGCAGATCGTCCTGTCTTAAGTGATCTAGCCTGGCTGCAGATTCCACGACAGCTAGCTTGGGCACGCGGACACATTCCATGTTGATAGCTGCGCGGGGCATGCGCTTTTTTCGCTTGGGTGCGGATTCCGCGACTTAAGAGTGAGGATTCTATGTGTTCTGGGGTACGGATTCCGTGTTACTCGTAGCTTGGGTACGGATCTCGTAGCTTGGGTACGGATCGGATCTTTGGGATAGCTGCAGCACGGAATCCGTGCTAGATGTTTCTCGTCGCACCTAGGCAGTGCATTTCTACACATAGTGCGATGTACATTGTGGGCTACCTCTTGAGTTCTATGCATGGGGCTGTAAAAGGGTGCAGCCTTTTGAGTTTCGGGTTTTTGGGGTTTAGAGTCTATATAGCTAAAATTTCTGGGCTGGCAGCGCGAATCTGTACATAGGATGCAGTTGCGAAAATTATAAAGGAGGGGAACCGCAACCCTGCGTAACGAACCCTATAAACTCTTTTTCAAATGGGCTCCTGACTTGACCGTATACGCAAACCAACCTGAACTTTGAAGTAGAACGCAGAACCCGAAAGATACATAGTGGCCCCCGAAACCCTGAACCCTAAATTGGCCGAACATTACATCAACCCTAAAGTGAATCTTGGACGTCGAACCTTTGCATCCCAGGTTCGTCCTTTGGCTTTATGTGCTCTTGGGTGACTGGCCGCTGCCCCATGCTACCAGATGGTTTGCAAAAGCATGCATCGGTTCGCGTAGGGAATCTATTGGCTGCTCGGCCGCTCGGCTGCTCTAGAACAATACTTACCAGGCATCCCACGCTGTACTTGCAAGATCATCGTGGTGAACCCTATAGGCCCTAGGGTCTTAAATCAGGCGTTTTTCGCTCATGTGCCTAGGACCACTCTTTTGATGGCTCTAGCTCGGGCGCTGGGGATTTGCTTCTTGATGGAGCAACCCCAACATCCTACGACTGGGGGCCTGCAGGGGCTGTCTATATTCAAAGAGCTAGCGCAAAAGATGCCTGTGCCTTTGCGTGTTGGCAAAACTTATAATTCGCTGCTAAATTTGTACGTTTATAGATATGGTTTTCGAGTTGAGTGATTGCCTGTCTATATATTCCATCAAATGCTAAGGTCTATCGCTTCCCCATTCGCATGGAAGCCTTTGATGCAGCGACTTCAAAACCAACCTGGTTGTACAGCAACCATCTTCGCTTTGAGGCCATTTGTGTCCCTAAACCCCAAACCCAAAACCCCAAACCCCAAACCCCAACCCCCAAACCCCAAACCCTAAACCCTAAACCACATTTATTTCGGGCTCAGCGCCGGGGATGTTTCGGTGATTTTCGAGTTTCGTTTTCAGGCCATATAGGGGCTTAAGTGTTTAGGCTGTAGAGGGTTCATAAGGTTTAGGGTTTTGGGTTTATAATGGGTTCAAAAAGCTGAACCGTTCGACCCCGAAACCTCACCCCTGCCTGAATTTGCCTGCAGGCAACTGTCCGGAAGACCTGGGAATGGCAACAAACGCAACGTTGCACTGGTAACCCGAAGAAAACCAAGAAGAAGATCACGAAGGTCACCTACGACGCACCCCTGCCTTATATGGACAATGTATGTATAGGGTCGTGCAAAAGGGTTTAGGGTTTAGGGTTTAGGGTTTAGTACGGGTTTAGGGTTTAGGGTTTAGGGTTCAAGGGGTGTTAGGTGTCATGTCCGCTTGGAGGATGAAGGCTTGCCCCCGCGAGCAATGTAATGCACTCGGGGGGTTCTGCTTCGTGTTGGCTGTTTGTTTCTTTGGGGATGGGGGGTTTGGGGGCGCCCCTGAATTGCGGGTGAGAGGCTGTGACCGGCCAGAGACGCTCCACAGGCATTGCAGCAGCCGTCAAAGGCACACAGTGCCTGGGTGACACCATAGATTCATTTCTTGCAAATATAGTGCTTGGATTCGTAGTCCTTGAACACTCTGAGCATATGTGCAATGAGGGAATACACACCGAAGTTCGCCGAGACTATCGTCAAATGCTGGGCTGAAGGTCACTGCAATTGCCCGTCGGCTGTCCCCTGTGTGCACATGAAAGTGGTATAGGTGCTGCGTGTGAGCATGGTCTAATGCGCCCCCTGTCCCACCAGACTACACAGAAGGGGCCTCGAAATCCTATCCAAGGCATGTGCTGGCTGCTTATCTTCTGCGCCGTCACTTTTCGAAAGCCCGGGTTCCGAATATAACGAAGCCGACGAACTGCGCACATTGTTTGGCGAACCCTTCCATTGGCACGAGCAGGCCCAGAAAGCTGTAGCTACCCTGAACCAGAAAGTAGAAGCCGTTAGGGTTTATAGTTAAGGGTTTGTGGTTTAGGGTTTAGGGTTTATAGGTTGTAGGTTTAGGGTTTAGGGTTTAGGGTGGATGGGTGTAGGGTGTAGGGTCTAGGCTATAGTGTTTAGGGTTTAGGGTTTAGGGTTTAGGGTTCAGGGTTTGCGGTTTAGGGTTTGGAGTTTAGGGTTTATAGGGTTGGAAGACTCAATGGCCTCAATCCCTAAAGAGCTACTTGTCCTTCAAATGGTTCCCACTCTTTTGGTGTATTTACTTTACATCCTAAACTGTAAACCCTATCTATATATATATATATGCATATATATAGACCATATATAGACCCTACATTGAACACTTAAATAGGGTTCCCAAGAATCCTTAAGAATCCTTTTGGGGGGATTTGTGCTAATAAGATTCTTTAAAAGTTTTCGGGTTCTTCCCTATTGTAAACCCTAAACCCTGCGTCCCAAATACTATCTCTTAAGCCATGCGTCAGGCCGACCTGATCGATGTTGTGCGTTGGCTTCTCCAGAGCGGTCGTGCCAAGCTGCCACCTGCGTGGCCCGAGGACTTTCCATGAGAGGGGTGGTGGAACACGGCAGCATGACCCGCTAAACTCCATGATCCCATATATATATATATATAGAGGTAAATCATTGTCGTGTATGGGTCAGTGCTCGCTGTGCCTTTGCACTGTATAGGGGGTGTGCTCGGACACGTGGCCTGTCGTGTCAGAACACGTGTGGGCTCAATGGGAGTTCGCAACTGCAATCTGCACATGAGAGTGGAACCATGACTTTCCCATCCCAATCCTCAGAAACAGGTCTGACTACGACGTTGTTTGCTCGTGTATGAACCCAACCTAGGATTTTCAGAACGATGTGTGGGGTGCAGTGGAAGTTTGCAAGTGCAAAACTGTACTTGCAGCGGGGGAAACATTGCCGGTGGGCTTGATGTCCGTTTCTGGTGGCCCGTGTGCTCGGACGAACCCGGCGTCAAAAAGCGTCAAAAAGCGTCAAAAAGCGTCAAAAAGCGTCAATGCGGGTACGTTTATGTACTTGTAGTAAAAACACCATGATCTGTGTTGTTTGTGCTCTCGGGACAAACGTATCTGCTCTGAGAACATGCTTTTCGCTCTGACTTCGGTTGTGCACATTGCTCTTGAGCAGCCCTAGAGCGACTTTCTTGTTCTGTAGCGACACCTGCTGCCTTCATGTTTGGCTCTGCAGGTAAGATTGGGATTGTGGATGTGTGTCTAGGGCCAGGGTTCTGGCACACGCCTGCAACGTGTGGGGTCGACCTTGCGGCGATGCCACCTAAAGGGAGCAAGAAAGCAGCCCCACCGCGCCCGCCCGCTGCACTGGACCCTGGCGCCCCTCACATGCATTCGAAAACACAAATGAACATGTACGAAGTGTCATCCCCCAAAAAAGATCAATGTATTTAAGGCATTGGCCAGAGCAATCGACGGCGACATGTGCTTGGATCTGCTCGGGTTGTCTGCAGATCAACGCAAAGAAGTGCAGGCCCGCTTGCGACCTAGCTACAAATACAGGAGTACATGTGACAGTTATAACTCCTACAAGGCTATTTCGTAACAATGTACCTCAGGAATGCTATTGGTGGTGGTGGGATGGCAAGCAGTGCGCCCGCAGCTCCCAAAAACCAGTCCCATGCACCTGCCCCTGCCGCCCCAGCCGCCCCAGTGGCAGCCCCTGAGCTGGCTGCTCCCGCACGGAGCAGAAGTTGGAAGACATGACAGTTCATGAGTTGGAAGGCGTCTTGAAAGAGCAGCTTTCCGAGATGGACTTGACTGTGTCCCCAAGCGATGTGCCCGGCTTGCATCGC
Organism: Symbiodinium natans; assembly: GCA_905221605.1. Classification (NCBI taxonomy): domain Eukaryota; class Dinophyceae; order Suessiales; family Symbiodiniaceae; genus Symbiodinium; species Symbiodinium natans. The sequence continues at coordinate 65,099 of CAJNDS010000049.1, forward strand.
CCTGACTCTCAGATCACCGCTGCTGCCTCTTTTGCTGAGCCGAATGTTGGGCCCGTGGCTGTCTTGAGGGTTGGAGCTGTGCACTTGCACAAAGAAGTACCGATGTAGGAAGTCGACAATAAGACCCGCTCGTATTTTAGCAGACATCAATATCCCTAAACCCTAAACCCTAAACCCTAATTAAACCCTAAACCCCAAACCCCTATGATTCAAGAAGATTCCCCTGCAGACGGTCTCCCCGGACGATGCCTCCGCTGCTGCTGCCTTCCACGGCCCCGTGGTGCCGAAGGCCCAGGCTGCACGTGGTGCTGCCAAAGCCAAGGGCAAAACCTCAGATGCTGTTCCAGTTTCGTGACAAATCTTAGTCGGTCCTTTGAGTGTTTTGTCCGACAAATATGGGTTTAGGGTATTAGGGTTTTAAGGTTTAGGGTTTAGGGTCTATATGGACGCATGTATAGGGTCTAGGGTTTAGGGTTTAGGGTATGTTACAATTCCGTTACAGGAATGATTTGTTTTCTGAAGTGAGTTTCAGGTGTGGGAGCCTCCGATTCTTACCGAGTCTGAGAAGAAGCAGTACGCCAACTTTTGGGGCAAATTCAAAAGGTCAGCAAGTGACGTGACAGAGACAACAGAACCCTCCCCTTCGGAACCCTCCCCTTCGGAACCCTCGAGTGCATCTTCGCGCCCCGGGCTCTTGATGTGGCCAGCTACTGGCTCCCAGGGTTACAGTGGTTTGTCGAAAGTCAACCAGCACACTGGCCTGCTCACTCCAGTCAAGAACCGGCCGGTGTCAACCCCCCAGCCTTCTGTCCCAGCTTTGCAGACAACCATGCAGGCGCAACAACCGGTGACACCTGTTCAGGCGGCAACGACAGCTGGTGCAGTGCCGCAGCAAGCGGCCGGCCCTTTGCAGCAGCAAACGCAGCAGCCTGTGGCACCTGTCCATGTTCCGCAGACAACCGCTCAAGCGGCTGACCCCTTGCAGCAACAAGCGCAGCAGCATGTGCCACCTGTCCAAGCTCCACAGACAACCGCCCCAGCGCAGCAGCAAATCCAAGTGGCCGCTCCATTGCAGCAACAGCAGCAGCAGCTACCGACACAGCAACAGGTGGCACCTGTCCAAGTTCCGCAGACAACCGCTCCTGCAGTGCAGCAGCCAAGCCAAGCGACCGGCCCTTTGCAGCAGCAAGCGCAGCTGCAGGTAGCACCTGTCCAAGCTCCGCAGACAACCGCTCCGGCAGTGCAGCAGCCAAGCCAAGCGACCGGCCCTTTGCAGCAGCAAGCGCAGCAGCATGTGGCACCTGTCCAAGCTCCGCAAACAACCGCCCCAGTGCAGCAGCAAAGCCAAGCGACCGGCCCTTTGCAGCAGCAAGCGCAGCAGCATGTGGCACCTGTCCAAGCTCCGCAAACAACCGCTCCAGTGCAGCAGCAAAGCCAAGCGACCGGCCCTTTGCAGCAGCAAGCGCAGCAGCATGTGGCACCTGTCCAAGCTCCGCAGACAACCGCCCCAGGGCAGCAGCAAAGCCAAGTGGACGCTCCTTTGCTGCTGCAGCAGCAGCAGCAGACACAGCAACAGGTGGCAGTCCAAGCTCTGCAGACAACCGCACAAGTGCAGCAGCATCCACCTGTTCAAGCTTCGCAGACCACAGTCGTTCCGCAGACCGGCCCGGTCGCCACGCAGCCGGTCACACCTTCGCCAACCACCCCAGGGACACAGCAAACGCCGACGAGCCCCTTCACTCCGCTGCCGCAGTCTGTTCCTGCCCCAACCCTGCAAGGCTCGAAGCCTACGCCTGCAACAGACCAGGGTGGCCTTATCCCAGCCCAACAAGCCGGCATGTGTGTAGCATGTTGCAAGTTCTACCCTGGACTAACGCCAACCAGCAGCACACAGTGCTCGACATGCAACACCCCGCTGCAGATGTTTGACGTTGTGCCCCACCAGAAGACAGGCGATGCGAAGCAGGAAGCGCAACAGGCGGCACTGCCCCAGAAGGCACCCACGCAAACAACCCTGGAAACCATCGTGCCCACCCCTGCGCCGGCCGACAAAAGCAACGAAGATGGTGTCGATCGCAAAGCCGATGGTGGCACCTTTCGGCCACAAGCGACCCCAGTGCGCAACCTTGACTTGTTTGCAGGGTTTTCTGTGGATGGCCAGGGCAATGGCTTGTATCGCAACGCCTCCATGGAAAGCGTAGAGTCGCGTACCCCTGTGAGACAGCTGTCTTTCACCAGTGCTGCCCCGACAACCCCTGCAGGGTCTGACTGCGGCACCGAACAGGAGCCCGAGCAGGACCCAGCCCGCGAGCGCATTCTCATGATGATGCAGCTTTTGCAAGCCAAGCTGAACTCCTTGGATATCAGCTCCCCCACCGAGGTGCCAGGCGACAAGGGTGCAACCGACCCAGCAACAACAGGCCCCACGCTTGTTCCTCCCCAAGAGCCTGCCTCCTGCAGCACACCGCTTCTCAGCAAAGCAGCAGAAAACGAGGCGGAACTGAACAAGTGGCACAACACTCGCCAAGCGGAACCGCTAGCTGTTCCCCATGTTCCCGCGGTTCCCGCTGCTGCGTCTGTTGCTGCCGCGCCAGCTAACCTGTCCGCAACAGCCCTGCACGCTACACCAGCAGCCCTGCCCATGGGAGCGCCGCCCCCTGCACCTGCCCCGACCGGTCCGCCGCCGAAAGCCTCGGCCCCAGAACTGTGCAACTCCGGTACGCACGCAGCTGCATACAAAAAACTAGGCCGGTTCTGCGAGAGCAACCCCTCGGCCACAGAACTAAACCAAGCCTGGCGGAATCTTAACTCAAAAGCCCGAAAAGCCCCTTCAAGAAGTGACCTCAAGTTTGGGTATAGAACTTTTTGTGCCTGTGCGACATATACCACATGCTGTGTCCCAGGAAAGGTGGTGACGTTCGCATTGCTGCTCTGGCAAAGTTTGTCAAAGCCGGAGGCCACCCAATTGTGTCAACATGAACCCATGCCCTATAATCCCTTAACCCCCAAACCCCAACCCCCAAAACCATAAACCAATAAACCACTAAACCCTAAACCCTCTCCCCCCCCACGCTGTGCAGGTGATAACCAGGCAGCCATGGCACTCGAAGCAACGATGCAGTTCCGGAGGCAGAAGGAAGAAACCGACAGGGACAAGGGAACCTAGGCTCAGCACCGATACCACTGTGTTATTATGGTTTGGAAGCCCTACACATTCATATGTGCTCCATAAACACACCTGCAGCTAAGGCAAATACCTGCCTTGGGAACAAATCGTCGCATGTCACAATCACGACGTGGATGCTGCAACAGCGTTTGTCAACCGCCGCAGATCGCAACTGAAAGGGAGACTTTGTTTGCACCTTAATACACATATACCTTTTCACATGTAGACATATACGGCAATATGACCCTCCGCATGTGTTCCCAGGACTTCGAAATGCCGGAACAATCCGGACCTTGAGACATTTCTATGGTACGATGCTCAGGAACGCGAGCTAACGGTTCGCAGCCTCGAAACTCGACTTCCGTGCCTTTTTAGGGTTTAGGGTTTATAGGGTTTAGGGTTTATAGGGTTTATAGGGTTTAGGGTTTAGGGTTTAGGGTTATAGGGTTTATAGGGTTTATAGGGTTATAGGGTTTAGGGTTTAGGGTTTAGGGTTTAGGGAATTTAGCAGACGCGTCCCTGAAACAATCAAATGAACATGTAACAACCGTCCCAGAAACAACCAAATGAAGACTTAACAACCCTATATAACCCTCGGCTATGGACCCTCAGCCCAGGACGAGATCTGCATTTCGCTGGGGTGTGACCCTGCGTATGCTCTTCATGTTTCCTCCCTGCTCAACAATGACTCTCCGGACGGTGGGAGCGTGCCCACGTCCAACCCGGGCGGCCCCGCACCGCCTCCTAACCCCAAGGCCAAGGCAGCCCCCCCGGAGGCAGGCGAGACAGAGAAGCCCCCGACGAAGAAAGCCCGAGCACCCAAGCCCGCTGAATCTAGGCTGAGATGAAAGGAAGTTTACTTTCCACGCCCTCCCAACGTTTAGCCCGGTTTAGGGTTTAGGGTTTAGGGTTTAGGGTTTAGGGTTTAGGGTTGAGTGTTGAGGGTTGAGGGTTTAGGGTTGAGGGTTTAGGGTTTAGGGTCTAGGGTTTAGGGTTTATGCAGCCGAGGGCACCGACATGGAGACTCATGTGGTGGTGGACTCCGAAGGGTCCGTCACTGCATTTGTGAATTCTTGGACGAACGCGGCCACCAATGCCCAGGGGCAGGCTGCCAAAGTCTGCGCAGAGCTACTAGGCAGTATCTATTATAGGCAGCTCTAAAAAAGTCGTGCTCCTAGTCGCTTCACCCAATACGCAGAAGTAGAAGTATAATTGGCCCCCCATACTCTTTAAAATCGCACGCTCCCGACAGCTCTAACCACTGAGGCTGGAAAGCTTGGAGTCCCAGGAGCCTCTCATCAATCTGATTCAGGCTGCAGTGGCTCAGATCACAGATGCTCGCAAGAGCCTTAAGGGTCTTGGCACGGCCCCTGTGGCTGCCGATGTTCAGGCGATTCTGATGCGTGTTTCTTGGCTGGGTAGAGCTGCGGGGTCTTTGTTATTCTTTCTAAATTTAGGGGTTGCAGATCTGCTGCCAAGGTTGCTGGTTTCGTGGATGCTTACAAGAAGCATGTGCGCACTGCCACAAGTTTGACTTAAGGCTGCATATATGGGTTTAGGGTGTAGGGTTTTGGACTTAGGGCTTCGAACGGGCTGATCGTGACAGCTCAGGATTGCAGCGGAGAAACGCGAGACCCAACCGAAGAAGAGAATGAAGAAACCTGCGGCCTAAGGCACGCAGGCCTTTTTGGAGTGGTGCCTCTCCTAGTGTTCCCGGGAGTACGTAGCTAGACCACAAAACATCAGAACGAAATACGGGTCATGTGGCTTCGAGGACAGCCATGGAGAGGATTTTGACCTAGGTTACGAAGGGGGCTTCTTTAGGCATCCACCTAGCTGATGTGGAAATATCTACGTCATGTGGATGAGAAGCATCCGTGGTTGCAGTGGCAATGCAAGCATTGCTACTTTCGGGGAACATGTGTGCACCAGATCCGCCCGCGCAGAAAACACCCTGCACGCTTAAATGGAAGCGGCCTTGCAAACTGCAGTCTTACTCGAGGCCAATTCGCAGGGGCCTGTAGCTACGGCCATCAGCTGAGGATACATGTGTGCGTGGGCCTGGAACTCTCGAGCCTATATTCTAAATAGTCGCCCCTATATAGCCCCCCCTAAACCCTAAACCCTAAACCCTAAACCCTAAACCCCAAACCCTAAACCCTAAACCCTAAACCCTAAACCCTAAGCTGAAAGCCCTTGACCCTAAGCATCCTCAGAAATCCTCGCAGGCCAATATTGACACCCACACCCTAAACGCCCTACAACAATAGTAGCCCGAATTTAGCCTTGAAAGCCCTTGACCCCAAGCATCCTCAGAAATCCTCGCAGGCCAATATTGGCAGTACACCCTAAATTCCTGAACCCTAAACCTCTATTGCTTTGATGTACCACATGAAACCTTAATCCCTGCAGTTTGCATTCTTAAAATGCATAAACCTCTGGACCATGGATCTGTATAAAGACTGAAGCTTGCAACCATCCAGGTTGTGTATGCGCCATGTTGAAGCGCATCCAGCGCATGCATGCAAAGGCGTCCGGCAGCACCGAGAAACCACAGGATAGCAAACCCAAGCGATCGGACTTCAGGCTGCGTTCTCCACTCGTGAGGAGTATTGCGAAACGTGTGGGGCTGGGGCAGCCCGCTGTGTTGCTACAGGAAGCGTCTTTAGCTGCTGTTGATGAAGCCGGGCCTTCTAATGTTAGTCGCAGCGCCATGGCTTTACCTATCTCTTGTGGACAGAAGCAGGGTTCAGGATTTCAGGTTTTGGTTTACGGGTGTAAGGGTTTGGGGTTCACAATATAGGTCCAGAGTTTTTGGGGGCTTTGTTTTTTTTAAACTTGAGTTTTGGGGGGAACGGTTGGGGGGGGTGGGGGGGTACGACTGGGGAGCCCTTGATACAGAGTTTACACTCTGAGCCAGTGAGGGATTGAAAGCATACAATTTCTATTTATCCCGGCCTTGAGGGTTTAGGGTTTAGGGTTTGGGGTTTGGGGTTTTGGGGTTTGGGGGTTTATAGGCTTTAGGGTTTAGGGTTGTAACTTAAACAGTGTCATATGTGCTTGGGTTTGGTTGTCTGTCCGAGGCACTCTATGGGCATCGCGAATGGGAAAATCTGGCACAGCGCCGCAACACATCGAATCTGCCCTGCACAAGGCTGCCAGCAAAGCACCAGATGCCCCGCGGTCGCATTGTTTGATTGGTTCTGGCCACTGCGTGCTAAGCGTAATTGGGATCTGCAGTGCAAAATCCCATTCCTAGGCTCGGCTGCGATGTCCCTTGAGTTCGGCTAGCATTTTGGTCAAAGATGTCCGGCAGCACCGCAAGGTGTCTTTGCAACGCCAACGCACTCAGAAGCTGCGAGCCCGGCTGAAAGCCAAAGCGAAACCGAAAGCTCACGCGACAGCCCAACGAAAACCCAAGAAAGAGTCCAAGAATGCACTGCCTGTGCCTCCCGTCTATTCGTTGTGGCCTGTCTACTTGCCGCACATGATGTTTCAGTCCATGGTCGAGGCTGGCTTGATCAAGGAACTGATTCTCAGCTAATTTGGCAATGTAACCCTGAAACCCTCAATCCTCGATAAACCACATACATCACCCTAGAACTATGACACGCTAACTTCAGGGCCGGCGATGTCGACTGGATTGACTTCTGGAACCGGGCAAGCAAGGAAGAATGGGGCAAGCTGCCTGGTGGCAACATTTCGTTTCCAAACGTTCCCTTTGAATCTTCAGTATTGCAACCCTATTATAAGCCCAAAGCCGTTAACCCTAAACCCTAAACCCCAAACCCATTTTTCGCTAGTAATCGAGCCCCGACCTATCGAGCCCCGACAATATCCTGCGCAGGGGGCACCCGGTCTGCAGCTGGCCAGACGAAGACAAAGCAAAAGCTTTTGCTGTCTCATTTCATGGAGATGAAGGACAAGGCAAACGCAGCAAATCCACGATGATTCTGTCGTGGAGCCCTTTGGCTGTGCATGCTCCTGCCATGCTCAGCAAATACCCCTTCGCCGCCTCTTGGTTAGCAGTAGTGCAAAAACCCTAAAAAAAATCGATCCCCACTTGATTCCCTCGTCCCTCGCTCACCGGCCTTAGGTCATTAAGTCCGAGTTTTTCGCTTACGATGGGACAAAGAACTTGACATTGGACGGGCTCCAGCAAGCCCTGGCGTCCTCTCTGAACCAATGCAACAAGCGCTGCAACCCTGCCACCCAGAATTACAGCATGCACTTGGTGATGTCGAAGGGAGACTGGAAGTTCAGGCGAGAGTGGCTTCGGCAACCGAGGAGTTACAACAACAGTGATCTTATCTGTCCACGTTGTTTCGCGAGCTCTCTTCCGAACACTAACAAGCCGTGGCTGTGCCCTGTGCACGAGAGTTGGAACAATCCAGAAGACCTGGCCGAAGCGGCAAAGTCACGGGTGGGTCAAAATATTTGGCTTCTTGCCGTAGCAGCAATTACTTTGAGTTTTGTTTGTACAAATCCCGACAGCCCTAGAAAGCTCTATTTGTGCAGCTGTGTGCAACCCAAGGCTTCACACCGTGGATGGATGGAGTGCCATGGGTGAGATGGCGGACCTGCTTCACTCCCTTTGGACGGGGACCGCTCGGGATGCTGTTGGCAGTCTGCTTATGGAATTGGCTCGGTACCACCCACAGGCAACCGCGTATGCCACTTGGGACGAGCGGCTTAGCCTCGTCTACGAGGAGTTCACAGACTTTTGCCGGCGCCACGGCCTGCGGCCTTCTTCAGTGGACGGGCTTAGCCCCAAGATGCATTAGCAGGTCCTTGTACAACCCTAAACCCTGAACTAAACCCTAAACCCTCAACCCTAAACCCTAAACCTTAAACCCTAAACCCTAAACCCTATAACCCTATAAACCCTAAACCCTATAAACGCTAAACCCTATTATCAACCCTAAACCCTAAACCGATAAACCAGAAAGAATATACACCTACCCCAAAAACGACGCAAGCCAATCGAAGCGTCCAAGGCTTGTTAAAACTTTCGGTCGAGAACATCTCCACTGATTACCCACTGGGGCCTTCCAAGGGCTACAGCAACCGAGTGCTGACTCGTGACAGCCATATGGAGAAGACGTTTTTTTTTCGTTGGAACTGTAGGGTCAAAATATCATATAGAATTCCAGCTGTGTGCGCCTATATTAGGTTGAGTTTTTGGTGGGGCAAACGTGACGTCCCAGGATGAGTTTTCTTGCGGCTAGACTCAACGACCCTGGGACTAGAATGGCATTTTGCATTTTGGTTTGCTATACTTTCGGGCTGCTTCTCAGGAGGCTTTGTGTTGCGAAAACATGAAGACCCCATGTAACATGTGTACACAGCCAGGAGCTGGATATCCCCGAACTCCGAGCGCATTCTGTATGTGCTTGGGCGTGCAATCGCTACCAGAACATCCTGGATGCAGCTGGCATGTGGCTGACAGATGCCGAGGCTGAGTCGCTGGTGGCGACACTCGCTTGGCAATTTAGAATTGAAGCTTTCGGTTTGAGCCCTTGGTGATGGACTTTGCGGGTCCTAGGGTTAGGGTTTTCTAGGGTTTATAGGGTTAGGGTTTTGGGTTAGATACCCTTTTGAAGATCTTCGAAACCCTACATATGTCAAACAACCCAAGCCTATACAAGACCCTTAGCATATGTGATGGAGGCCGCACGACAGCCTCCTTTGAACCCGAAAGCTGGATATGTAGCTTGCTAATGAGGTCTCAAAGGCCGGCCCGCTCTATGAGAGACCCTACGAAATTCTGAACTCGATCTACAAATGCCCAAAAACGAGGACGGGGAGGACATACGTGCAGACGTACGCTGCCTTGGGGCAGAAAGCCCTGCACGATGTCACTCCGCTCTTCAAATGCCGTCCGAAGCTGCACGTTTATCACTGCGAGCACGTGTGCCGCTTCGCGGACGCGCGCTTGAACCCCAAATGGTCATCCTGCTGGACAGAGGAAGACCTGGTGGGGTGTTTGAGTCGCCTAATGAAGGGCTCGCTTCATGGGGCCAATCTGGCCCGCCGAGTCCTGGAGCGCTGGTTGCTGCACTTTAACACCAGCGCGCAGAGCTGAGAAAATGACATTCTGTGGAGCAGGGCTCTTAGAACCCATTTAGGACAGCCTCTGCCCCACTTATACCCCACCAGCCATGGACCCACCATTGAGCCTCTAGGGGTTTTGGGCCCGATCAGGCTATATCCCCTATATCCGAAACCCCCAGGGTTTAGGGCTTGTGCTCCGAACCCCCCAACCCCCGCTCAAAAAGGGTTTATAGGGTTTAGGGTTTTAGGCTTTCGGGTTTAGGTCCCCTTATACAATATACCCCTCAGGGTGTGCTTTCGGGTGCGACAGACCAGTCGTATGACATACGAGTGCTTCTTAACCAGGCGCTTCCTTAACCCGAAACCCGTTAAACCCTTTACCCTTAATCCATCCCTTAAACCCTAAACAAACCCGGGCTCGATGGGAGACGTCGATCGGATTGAGGTTTGGGGCTGACAGCCTTAAGACCCGAAACACCTGGTACCCCATGCTACTCCGAGAGCCCGAACCCTGAAAATGCAGCATGTGCATTCTTGGGGGTCGTTCTTGGGGGACTATATATGAGGGCTTTGAAGGTGGTTGACATATACCGAAGCCCATGTGTGAACCCGAAACCCTAAATATCGGCTATCTGTTGGCGTCAGAGAGTTTGATGCCAAAGCCGGAGTAGTTGACAATCCTGTAGCCCCTGCAATCCCAAAGCCCCTGAAACATCCGCACTCAACTCTCTTGAGGTTCTAGCAACCCTGCACTGCCCGAAACTCATCTCTAGAAGCTGCGAACCCTTTCAACCCAATTTATAACCTTCCCATGCAAACCCAGACCCGAATCCCTGAATTGTTGCGGGGGAAGGCCCCCGGCGGTGTTACGGGTGGAATTGCAGGGCCCCAGCTTCAGGATGGGGACCTAGAGTTCAGCGTTCAGTTCAGGGCTGATAGGGGTTTGGGTCTATATAGGGTTCAGTTTAGCCTTGGGTTGGGGCTTATAGGGCTCAGGGTTCAGTCTGGGGTTGGTTCAGCTTGAACCCAAACCCTGGACCTACAGCTAAACCCTAGAGCACTGAGGGCTCAGCAGGCTCGTTTTTAGTTGACCCTAAAAGCCCCCAAAGCCACGTACCCCCACACCACCTTTCGGGTATCGAGGTCTGCCCCAATTGCCATCCCGTCTTTATCATGAACCCTTAAACCCGAGACCCTAAACCCTACAGCAGGGCTTCGGGCTCCGCAGGCTCGTTTCTACAGTAGTTGCTCCATTTGCAGTTCCGCCTTTACCCTGAACCCTTTAAACCCGAGACCCTAAACCCTATAGCAGGGCTTCGGGCTCCGCAGGCTCGTTTCTACAGTAGTTGCTCCATTTGCAGTTCCGCCTTTACCCTGAACCCTTTAAACCCGAGACCCTATAAACCCTATGGAGGGCTGGGCTTCGGGCTCCGCAGGCTCGTTTTCTACAGTTGCCCCAAATGCAGTCCTGCCTTTACCCTCAACCCCAAACCCGATATAAACCTAGAGGGCTTCGGGCTCTGCAGGCTCGTTTTCTACAGTTGTCCCATTTGCAGTCCCGCCTTTACCCTAAACCCCAAACCCGATATCAACCTAGAGGGCTTCGGGCTCTCCAGGCTCGTTTTCTACAGTTGTCCCATTTGCAGTCCCGCCTTTACCCTAAACCCCAAACCCGATATAAACCTAGAGGGCTTCGGGCTCTGCAGGCTCGTTTTCTACAGTTGTCCCATTTGCAGTCCCGCCTTTACCCTAAACCCCAAACCCGATATAAACCTAGAGGGCTTCGGGCTCTGCAGGCTCGTTTTCTACAGTTGTCCCATTTGCAGTCCCGCCTTTACCCTAAACCCCAAACCCGAGACCCTAAACCCTAAAGGGCTTCGGGCTTGGCAGGCTCGGTTGCCTCAACCCTATGCAGCACCCAAACTCGGGGTCAGATGTCATAAGTGGTTTGGGGTTTAGGTTGGGCCCTGCACTCTCGTTGTTTTAAGAATTTAGGGCAAACCCTGTATGTACCCGAACACCCTAAGCATGAGCACTGTTCAAGCCCGTCGTCAACCTGCTCTGGTATACTCGTGCTCTATGTGTGGCTTTAACACGGGCCCTATGTACGACGAACCCTCTCAGCATGATCCATGCATGCGATTGCTCATCCACGCTCGCATGGGAACCGGGAAGAATAAGATTCATGTTGCAACTTGTGCGGCCGAGCGATCTGGTGCAAGGAAGGACGCAGGAAGAAAACACGTCCATGCTGAGCGTGTGCTTGCGTTTCTGCGCGCAACATTCCCGCGAAACGGCAAGTTTGGTGTGTGCACGCGGCCTTTGTAACGCACGCGTGCTTGTCGCTGCATGACCGGGCGATCTCGTTTATTGCATTTGTGTTTTCGCGTGCGTTTCCGCAAAAAAAATGCGCTTTTCTGGAGATGACCGCGTCGGTTAATGGGTAAGTTTGGTGTGTGCGCCCGCGGCCTTTTGTAACGCATGCGTGCTCGTCACTTCATGAATGGGTGATCTCGTTTATTGCCTTTGCGTTTTCGCGTCCATTTCCGCGAAAAATGGGTTTTTCTGGTAAATATTGAAAGCTTAGCGTATATATGGATCATGGAAACAATGAAGCCTTGCAAAAGGGCAAAAATGAGCGTTACGCTGGCCCATGCCCTCGGAAAAAAGAGTCCTAAGCGCAGAATTTTCCAAAGGACGGGCGTGCAGGAAGGCTGAGCTGGAAGGGCTCAAGGGGGTTCGAACTGTGCATGTTTTGTTGGAGCAGAGAGCGGTGTCTTTGCTGCTACAGGCGATTCCGGAGAGATTGAAGACCGAGATCGTTTCCACTCGAATGTTGGGGTCGGTGATGATATTTTACAAGTTGCTGACAGTCTACCAACCAGGTGGAGCAAACGAGCGCAGCACAATGTTAAACTTCTTGGTGCAACCATCTTCAGCAACCTCGATCTCAGAGGCTATTAAGGGAGTGCGACAATGGGCGCAATGGCGTTCCCGATTAAGGGAGCTGCGAGCATCCGAGCCGGACGCTACCTTGCTTATCAAGGGATTGGATGCTTTATCATCCGCGTTGCTGGCAAAACACCCTACGGTGCATTTCAGAGTGGCATCATTTCGGGAGAATTGGGGGTGGACTACTCGCCGACCTCTGAAACTGCGACACAACTAGCTGAAATGTTACAGGCAGAGTTTGAACTGCTATTGCATAGTGCTGGTGAACAAGAGGTGAAGCAGGACTCGGACGCCAAGAAAAGGGCCAGGTTAAACAAGGCCCAAAAAGGAACTGGTGACGAGACGGAGGAGGGTGACAAAGGCAAAGGGAAAGGAAAAAGGTACAGCGGAGATGGTGAACGTCCTTTCTGTTGGATATATGGGAAGACAGAAGCAGGCTGCAAGTTCGGATCACGCTGCAAATTTCGCCATGACAAGGACTCCCTGGACGTGGAAGATGTTTTGAATGTGGGGCCGTCGGCCATTTACAGCCGCAGTGTCCATACAAAGATGGTGCAAGTTCCAATGCGGACTCAAATCCTGAAAGGAATAGATCTAAAGGGAACTCTCCCAAAGGGGGAAAGGGCGGCAAAGGTGCAAAATGGGGAAATGCCAAAAAGGCAGAAGTGGCTGAAGTGGGAGATGAGACGGCTAATGCGGGATTGGATAAAGGTTCTGCAAGTCCCTCATCACCATCAACACCCAATCAGGTCCTTGCTGAAGCGTTAGAAGTGCTGAAATCTATGAAGCTGTCATCAGCGCAGTCAGCATCAAGCGGGGATCCCAGTGTTCGAATGTTATGTGGCTCTGGATTGTTTCAGCAGGAAGGGAGAGTGGCGTTGGTGGATACAGCTGCTACGCATCTTGTGCGGACGCTTTTTCCATGGGAATGTTTACCCGACACTACTGTTATGGTGCAAAGCGCGCTTGGTGGTGTGACAATGAGGATTACAGAGAAAGGGACGTTGATTAGGGAAGACAAGGGGCCCCTGATTATCCCTCTCTGGTTGCTTTTGGAGTTTGGGGCGAACCTCACCGTGATCAATGGGATGTGTCACGTGAGTGCAAAATCTTCGCTGGACCAACTCTTGTGGTTTGAACATGGCTGTTTGGTTATGGATTACAAAACAGCTGAGAAAATGGTTTTGCATGCTGAAAGGCAGCGTGCGTCTTTGTCCCATTCTCAATGGAGGAATGGAAGGGCGGACTGTGGAGTCGGTTCGTCTGATGCCACGTTGTTGCCGAAGCAGGGAGAAGGCCGAGGAGTATGCGTTCTACATGTGGCCAGGGTTTCTGACACCAATGAGTGTTCGGGAATGGGCATGTTGGACTCGGGAGCATCACATCCTCTCAGATCACTTCGTCCTGGTGAACAGCTTCCGCAGCAAAAGGTGTTGGTGTCTTTAGCTGTTGGATCTCGGGAGATGTGTATTACCCCAGGTGGGACCCTGGTAACTCCTGAAATGGTAGATCCACTAGTGCCAATTGGCAAAGCGAGCGCCTTGGTTGGTCTCAGAGTTCAGTGGCGTGGTGGCAAGTGCACAGCCTCACATCCTGTTCTGGGGGAACTTCGCGTTCGTGATCTGAATGGGTGCCCTTGTTTGGAAAAGGAGGTGGCGCTTCAGATCATTGATGAAATGGATTGGTGTTCACCAAAGCAAGCATTGAAGGTGGCACGTATGGTTCAAGGGTGTCCGAATACGGACAACGAGGTGGCTGTAAAAGCGTCGTTGCAAAGCGCAGCGCGGACAGCGTCAGCGAATGAGGATGAGTTCGTCCAGGCATGCTGGCGATTTCTTCGGTGGTATTATGGGGATATACCAGAAAATATGCTGATGGAGCTGTTGCCACGTGGAGATATTGCGGCGTTGCCTTTCAACCGTCATAAAAGGAGACGGCTGGCACGAGCAAAAAGGGTGGTGGTACACCTATTTTCGGGAAAACAAAAATGGCATTTTCCCAGTCGGGATGTGGAGGTACTGGAGCTGGATTTGACAAAAGGCGGTGACCTACATAATTCGAGCGTCTGGAAGTATCTTCTGCATCTGGCGGCTGAAGGAAAGGTGGTTGCTGTGGTTGGAGGACCTCCATGCAGGACAGTGTCAAGGTTGAGAGGTGAAGACGGTGGTCCACCTGTATTACGCCGGCGCTGTGGGCCTGAACGGTTGGGATTAAAGAGTCTTCCTTGGCCGCATCAAGAATTAGCTCAAAAGGATGGTGTTTTACTTCTGAAGATGCTTTTGCGGTGCATTCAAGGTGTGAAACTGCTGAGGTCATCAATGGAAGTTCTGTCTTCTTTGGCATGGAAAGTCCTGGGGGCCCTGAACTCATAGGGAAAGATTTCTCTCAGAACGGCAAAACGGTCTTGAGTGCTGAGGATCTGGTGGATGGTTCTCAGGAAGGGTTCTCAAGTCCTACCTTCTGGAGTTGGCCAGAGGTGAAAAGCTTTTGTGAGCGTTATGGAATGTACGCTGCACATTTTGATCAAGGAGCATTGGGACATGCTCTGGTGAAACCTACGACTTTCCTGGTGTCTGATATGGAACTGTGGGAATCGTTGGAACAGGTTCGCGTGGTTGTTCCGTGGTCGGCAACATTCGCTTCTACCCTGGAAGAACGTATTGGACAATCCTCCATATGGGCGCGATGGGCGTTTGGATTGGTTAAAAGAATACGTCACAGGTTGGCACAATGGTTGCACGAGAGCGATGCTGAACGGGAAGCTATGGTGTTAAAAAAGGAAGAACGAGAAGGGACGTTACGGAGATTGACAGCTGAGGAGCGAGCTTTCCGTGACCATTGCCTAAGGGGGCATATTCCTTTCAGACGTGATTGTCAAATTTGTGTGTCTGCCGCTGGAAAAGAGCGTCGCCATTTGAGGCGGAAGCATGGGGATGCTTACACTTTATCATTGGACTTAGCGGGTCCATACAAGTGTTCAAAGGATGCTCACCAGCAGAAGCCACGACACGCTGTTATTGGTGTGTATCAATTTCCAATGTTGGATCCCAATGTGGGTCGCCCTCCAGAAAAGGAGGAAGATGCGGATGAGGTGGAAGATCAGGTGGCAGATGAAGGTGCTGGTGTCGGAGAATGGTTAGGCGATGCAGTCGCAAACTTCGAGGAGGAAGACTCTGCGCCGGTGGAACCTGCGCCAGTTCTGGAGGCAGAGGTGTTAAAAATCCAAGCTTCTGAAAAATCCTGGAAGGAACTGAAGGACGTTATGGTGGAGCCGATTGTGGACAAGCAGCAAACAACTGTTTTGTCGGCAGTTCAAAGAATGATGGTGCGCTTGCAGAGACATGGGTATCCGGTGTTGAGAATCCACTCAGATCGAGCGGGGGAGTTTGTCAATGCACGCTTCCGGTCCTTTTGTGAAACTCGTCTGATATATAGGACCACTGGTGATCCTGGAGTCCCGCAAACAAATGGGCGCGCTGAAGCATGTGTGGGTTTATTCAAACGTGGTGTCAGGTCGCTCTTAAAGGAGGCGCGACTCGGGCCGGCGTACTGGGCACTGGCTGCTCGCCATTGGTCAATGTTACGGTGGCAGAAAGCTGAAAGGGAGTTGGGGTTAAATCCTAAAGCATTGCTTCCCTTTGGTGCTCAGATTCAAGTCAAACGTCGTCCGTGGGAGTTGCTGGGTCCGGATGGAACAAAGAAAGGTCGGCAATGGGTCGATCGTACGCAGCCCGCGCTTCTTTTGGGTCCATGCGATGACCTACCTGGTGGTTATTGGGTGGAAGCTCAAGGGACTGCAAAAGATCCGGATGAACTGGTGTTATTTCCCTGCACTGCGATTTTTTCCAATATAAAGGAACCGCCTGAATTGGAGCTGGAAGGGGTGGTAGAAGAACAGGAGCCTTCTCCTCCAGAGCATCGTCTCAAGGGGAAAAAACCGGCGCTTCGGTTCGCTGATGAGGAAGGTCCTCCTTTACCTCCGCCTCGCGATCCTCCAGTTCGTCATCGGTTAAATGAAAAAAGCCCGGCCTCTTCACTGCGTGGTCATGTGGGCTCCTTGCGCTTGCTTCGCAAGCGGGGGGAGAGTCCGCCCTTAGAAATTTTCGAGGATGACATGCAGGGTCTGGGGGAGCTGGAAGAAAATGCAGATGTTGAGGACAATGTTCCTGGTGATGAGTATTGGCCGACATGCTGTTCTCCTCATGAAGATGCTTATTTGGTCTGCAAAAGTGAGACTGCCGAGGATGGAACACAGTTTGAAAAAGAAGAACAAAAAGCCAAGTCAATGTATGAAAGGTCTATGTACGATTATGTGGACTGTGAGGAGCTTTTGGAAGGGATTGTATACCCAAAGAGGGTGAATCGAAGAGGTGGTGTCAACAATTGGTGCACAAGTACGCGAGCTCTGGTGTTGGGCCACTATACTCATGGCGGAGTGTGTGGTATTACCAAAGAGACTCATCGAAGACCATGGCTATGTCGTTATTTGGCATCATTCGTGAGGCACCACAATCCTGAAGCCAAATTTTCTGCTCTTCAGGTCTCGTGCAATGCTCCGGTGTCATTGCATAGGGATAGTCACAATGAAAAACATTGCTGCAATTATGTGTGTGGTTTTGGTGACTATAAAGATGGTCAGCTGTGGGTTGAGGATGAAAAGGTTTTGGAGGAAGGAGCTGAAGTGGTGGAGCAATCCTATGGGAAGAAAGTCTTACCTGGAAAATTGGTGGATATCCACTGGAACTTCATGTCGTTCTTTCCGAGAAAACTGCATGGTCCTATGCCTTGGAAAGGGAACAGGGTATCCTTGACAGGGTACACACCTGTTTTTATGGAGCGTTTGAGCTACAAGGATAGGTGCTATCTTCTCCAATGCAAGTTTCCTCTTCCGGAACCACAAGCTGAAGAAGGTGAAAAAAGGAAATGGTCAAAAATGACGCTGAGAGAAACCTCGCTGGACGACCTTGCAGAGGAAGTCGACTACGCTGTGTTCGAAGCGCATCAATGGGCTCTAGAGGAGCATTTGAGTATTCGACGCCTAATTGCTGAACAGGAATGTTGCAGTTTGGACGAGTTCCATGGATCGGCCAATGAGTCGAATGAGGAAAAAGGATCAGAGACTAGAGAATGGCTGGTTAAAGCAAAAAGGGCTGAGGAACAGCTCTCGAAGTTTTTGGTCAAAGCAGCTCAAGTTCAGCAAGTGGTACAAGAAAATACCGCGCTTGAGGCAGCAGAGGAGGTCGAGTTCCTGCAAACAAAAACCATCCCTACACAAGAAGCCATGCAAGAGCTGGAAAAGTGGAGGGAATCATTGTCGGACGAGGTGAAGTCTTTGGTTAAAGAGTTGGAGGTGGTGGAACCAACAACTCAAGAAAAGCTGGACAAATTGGCGGAAGAGCCTAATGCACCGGTGTTTGAGTACGTTCCCAGTCTGGTGGTGTTTACCCGGAAGCAAGGGACAGGGAGGAGGCGTGCCCGTATCTGTGCATGTGGAAACTTTATTTCGTCAACGGCAGCTACAGAACACGAAGGGCCGAGGTCCCTCAGTCGTCACTCGCTGTACGCTCCAGGTTTAGATTCAACTACCTTCAGGTGTCAAGTGAGGCACGCAGCATATATGGTGTGGATCATCGCTGGCTTAGACATTTCCAAAGCTTTTCTGACGGCGCCGATGAATAGGGCGCAAAGAGAAGGGCGTCTGGTGGTGGTGCAGCCCCCAAGGGCGGCGGTGAAATTGGGTCTTTGCACAAAAGAGGAGCGGTGGATTGTGAGGAAGGCCTTGTACGGTTTGGCCGAAAGTCCTGCAGCATGGGTGGAGTGGCGAGACCAACGTCTTCAAGGCATGTCTTGGGTGTCAAAGGATGGACAAGCAATGAGCTTTCAGAGGTCCAATGCAGACCCAAGTCTGTTCCTTATTATGGCACAAGAGAAGCCGGAAGGTGCAAGCAAGTTGGTGGGGACAATGGGTCTTTACGTGGATGATTTTTTGATGGCTGGGACTATGACAGTGCTCCGGGAAGCCTTGGAACAGATCAGGAAGGAGTGGAAGACTTCTGAACCCGAGCTCTGTGGTCCAGGCTGTGGTGATGGATTCCTGAAGTTTTTGGGTGTCCAAATCTGGTATCGAAATGGCAGCTTCTTTCTCAACCAGGAGGACTTCGTGAGAGATTTGCTGAACCGAAGAGGGTATCAGATTGATGAAACTGGAAAAGTAGTAACCTGCCAATGGTGAAAGAAACTCCAGGTGAAGAAGAGGAGGTGGATATTCCTTCCTTGCGAGCGGCTCAAGGTGCCGTAGGGGAGTTCCTCTGGGTGGCAATCAAAACTCGACCTGATTTGGCTTTCTGCACAAGCCAGTTGTCTTTGTGGACATCCCGAAGGCCGCGATTTGTGGTTAAAAAGGCTGAGGAGGTATTTCGATACCTTGCTGCAACTCCAACGTTAGGCCTGACGTTTGGTGCAATCGCAACATGCGAAAAAGAAAGGAATGAGGTGTTGCGTTATGGGCGAGGCGTCAAGGTGGTGGAGTCTTACGCGGATGCCAGCTTTGCAGCAGGTGAAAACGAAAAGAGCCACTCAGGAGCGGTGGTGGTTTGGGGTGATTGTCCAGTGATGTGGGCAACACAGAGACAATCAACCGTGGCGTTAAGTACTGCTGAAGCTGAATTACATGCGTCCATAGAGGGAGCAACGATGATTCAGTCGTGCACCCCTATAATTGCCGCTTTGGTTGGAACAGGTGAAGAATCGCTGCAAAAAGTGCTGTATACAGATTCGGTTTCGACGTGCTCAATCATTCAATATCCTGCTGGAAGCTGGAGGACAAGACACCTGAGAATTCGAGCAGCCGGGGTCAGGTCTCTGGTGGACCGTGGTTACATGGTGATAGCGCATCTTCGTGGTGAGTATATGATTGCTGATCTGTTGACAAAATTGATGAGTGGACAGGTTTATGCAAAGCAAAAGGCACTTTGGGGTCTCCAACTGTTGGTGCAAGGAACTGACTTGAAAAGGGCCTCTCTTGCAATGGCGGTCATGATGGTGGCTGCATCCCTGCAAGGGATGGCAACTGGTGGAGAAGAAGTGTCAGCTGCTGGTTTCTTTTGCTCAGAAGAAGGGGTGTGCCAAGTCGCCAACACATCTACGGTTATGGTTCTGGCTCAAGGTATTGAAATGGTTATCAACAATTCAGACCTTGTTGCGTATTTGGTGGCAGCAATCATACTCTGGGAATTGGCATGGTGCCTCTTTCGGCGGCTGTACAAATGGCTGTGGATCAAGAAAGTGGTGGTTATTCCTGCGAGTGCCACTTTGTATACAACAGTGGGTGGGAACTGTATGCACGCAAGCAGTGACTGTGATGTTCTGCGATATTCACAGCCCAGGGCTAAGACGCTTTGTAAGCATTGCCTCAAGGATGGCTGGGTGGTGAATGCTGAGTTCCTTGGTGAGGAACGGGCCGCTGGAACGTAAACTTTTTCAAGTTTGAGGTGAAGAAATCCTCAATGGTAAGGGATTCGGCCAATGAGCTGAAGGTTCTGTTTAGCACAAAGAGGTCAAGTCAGTTCCATGGGGTGCGTACTTAGCTTGTACATGTATTTCGGGTTTGGAACCCTTCTCGGATGTGGATCAGGGATAGATTATCGACTTCATCGCGGCCGGACACCTGGGGAGCATTGTTATCAGGCCGGAGATTGGATCACTGCTCTGGTGCGCTGCATCAATGGGCATGGAGCCTTTTTGGAGCATGGTGATCTGAATGTGCTGATTCCTGATGAAGGGAAAAATACACACCTCTTTCAAAATTGGTGACACTGTCTGCACGACAGTGAAGAGGGTGGATGATGATGGCACTGTGATTTTAGATTCCTGCCTAGTTTTTGAAGAGGACGATGAGGACTCTTCTCCAGCGCAGCGCAAATGGAAAGTCGGCGGCTGGGATGCGTGGTGGGGAAATTCATGGTGTGATGGTCAATGGTACCAAGATTCCAACGGTCAATGGGACTGGAAATGGGAGGAAGAGCAATCCGATGAATGGTTTGCTGATCAGGAGTTATCCTCAGAAGAACAAGAGGAAAGGCAACTCTATGGAGAAAAGATCTATAGAGCTCTTCTGGAGGATGGAAAGGCTGATAAGGCCTATGTGGGCAAAATCACTGGGATGCTGCTGAGTCGTACAATGGAGGAGATACTGGAGTGTGTTGCAGACCATGCATTCCTGGATGCGGAAGCTCGGCGTGCATATGGCATCTTGCAAAGCGATGGTTGGAAGCCCGATGGTACAGAAGGCGCAGGCTTGGGAAAGACAACCGCCTTTTCCCGAAAGCAGTACCACAACGCGCTCTATGAACTGGCATGTAAGAAAAGGAGATTTAGTCGACCAGTTGTGGGTGAAGCGGTGGCAACGTTGCTGAGTCAAGGCAAAGATGAACTTTGGAATGCGCTTTGGCTGGATACCAAGCGGTTTTTGCAGGAGCTTGATGGTGCAGTTGAATCCATGAGTAAGAGAGAAAACAAGCCAATGGAAGCCTACATGGATCCCGATCAGTATAAGAAAGCTCACCTGACGCCAAAAACTGTGTCGCCAGGGTACAGCAAGCTGTGCAAGTTTTTCAATCAGGGAAGGTGTCGCAATGGAGATGAGTGTTCCTATGAACATCGTCGTTATGGTGAAGGTTGGCCAGGAGGAGGACCAACTGAGCCAAAGAACAGCCAAAAAGCTGGAGACGAGGATGGGGACATTGGTGACCCTCCTACGGAAGAAGGCGCAGTGGACGAGGCACAGCAGGAGCGGGAGGATTTAGCTTTCAGAGCCAAGTACAACTTTGGTAAAGGTGCATCAAAGGGTGAGTCGGTGTCAGTCGAGCCAAAGAGGCAAATGTGTCTGTATTACAGCCAAGGAGGTTGTAAATATGGAAATTCTTGCAGATATTCGCACGATGAAAAAGCGGTTTTGGAAGGGACTTGGGAACCCGGCAGATCCTGGGACAATGCGTCTCGGAGGGCCCTAAGGGAAGCAGGGTTCCATCATTGCTGCTTCGACTACTACATCAAAGGGAGGTCGCGTGCGATATGGCTGCAAGTATTCCCACGAAGAAATGTCTGAAGAGCGACTGGCCCAACTGAAGCATCTGGTGAATGTGGCGAACCATGTTTCGTTTCAAAGAGGAAGAGGATTGGAGATTTCCGACAGGAATACCTTTCAACCACCAGTAAGTGGGGGAGCGGAATCTTCATCATCTTCGGCACCACAGGCGTTGCAAATGACCAATGTGTCAAAGAAAAAAGGTGAGGGTGATACACTGGATGGAGCAGATGGAGATGTACAAAAGGATTTGGTGGCAGAGTCTACCACGGTACGTCTTCAGAATCCTGAAGAGCCAATAGAACATTGGATGGCTCGCAACAAACACTTGTGGGTGTATACACCTCACGTAAGTGACGTTATGATCAAGCTTGGGGTAACCAATGTCAGAGAGCTGCAAGAGTATATCTTTGTGGAGGATTTGGTGGACAAAGGTGTTAACAAGGTGACGGCCTGCAAAATTCTGCAATTGGTGGGTGGTGTTCAGTACCGGCCAATGTCGCCGGATGTGGCTGTTTCTACCAACGCATCGGTACGCGTGGAGCAATCTTCTGGAAGCCGTGAAGCTGGGAGAGGTGGGGTGAGAACTATCTCTCAAGTGCGTGAAGCTGAAGGTCCTGGTACAAAGGAGATGCCGCGAGGGTCTTATCGTGAGATTTTCGACACCGGCAAGTACCGTGACGCTTGGACGCTTGCGCAGGGATCCCCGCTGCGCGTGCAGAGGTTGCGATTGGTGGGAGTTGGAATGCCACCGGTGAACCCGCCAACAAAGGCGTATCGGTCAAGATCAAACCCTGTGAAAAGGGGAAGGCCCTTGCTGGATAAAAAACAGGTGCGACAGGTGCCACGCTCTCGCTCACAACGGCGTGTGCAGCCGGCGGAAGTGGTGGAAAAGCCAAAGCCGCTGGAACCAGTAAAGCCCCGTGGTGGTTTGTCGTACCCATTCAGCAGAGCATGGGCAGATTTGGTGGATGATGATGATCAAACGGGAGCTTTGGTCTCCTATGCAGATTCCTCAGGTGATTCAAGCGAGGAAGAAACCAACAGCGCGCGACACCTGAGGGAAATCTTTTTGCGAGAAAGGGATTCACAAAGAACTGCGACGCGTGGCAATGTTCCACTTGCTGGTTCTTCAAGCTCCAGTGATGGGCAGAAAAAATCGGTTCACCTTGGCGAAGGGCGCGACAAAGCGTCGCGGGGGGAGACCCGCCAAGAAGTGACTTCTCAAGTTTTTTCGCTACCACAACCTTCTCGTCGAACTGAGCAGTCTCAAAAAAGAGCAAGGGATGGCTCAGTTATAGTTGGTTCGCTGGCGGTGGGCTCCACGGATGAGGTTTTACCTGGGTAAGGTGTTGCTGGACAGGTGAATGTATCTGAAAGCGCTCAAGTTCTTCCTGGGCAAGAAGTGGCTGGACAGGAGACGGCGCCCCTATTCCCATTGAAGATGCTGGAAGTGAGACAATTGGTGACACTGGAAGGGATGGCAAAGCGCCAGAAGTTTCTCCAGAAGAGGAGACATCCAGTGGTTCGTCAAGATTGGCTGGCACAAGGATGTTCTTGTGGTCGGTGTATTCTCGTGTCGCTTCCAACTGGGATTTCTCTACGCAGGACCGCACTACTGGTAGGATCTTTGACAGCACGAAGGGGTATCCTGGTGAAGGACCGGATAATGGTGACGATTTTTCCTCTAAGAGGAACTTACCCTGGATCTCTGAAGATTACCTCGACGAAGTGATGTCAAAAAAGATGGAAAGGTCTTCAGATATGGATGGGTTGGATGGGTTTGTTCCGGAAAGCGAGGGACAGTCGGAAAAGGTAGGGGTGGAGAATGTTACTGCCTCTAGAATTCTTATGGCTCTTTGGAAAAAGGGATATAGAGCTGGATAGGAGGTTGTGTCGTTCGAATGTATCTGGATGCAAGGTTGGAGCAATGAAACATCCAATCAAAAGGGTGCAGAGGATCGGCACTAGAAAGGCCTTCGTGAAAATGTTCAATGTTTTTGGATCGTCTCAGCATGGCTCAGGAGCTGGTGGAAAACCAATCATGAAGGTGGTAGGACCAAGGCCAGGTTTTCCAGCTGTATTCAAAGCATCAAATACTGATAGCACCTTGGGTGAAGGGAGCAGTTCTCAGGTACATGGCAATGTTCATGTAGAGCAGAATCGCCCTATGGACCGGTACGAGGCGGAGCGTTTGGAGAAGAGGAAGAAAGGCTTCTGCTATTGGTGCAGCAGGGGAAAAGATCGCTGCAAATTTGGTGAACATTGCAAATTCATCCATTCAGAAGATGATGTGGTGCTACAATCGTATTGGTGCAAGTACTATGTGGCTGGGAGACACTGCTTCTCTGGAAAGGACTGTAAGTTCTCACACAATGCAACTGGTGTAAGGTGTATTCAGTTTGCTCAGTCTGGGAAGTGCCGTTATGGGGACAAGTGTGTTTTTGAGCATGGTGATCCGCTGGATGAACAGAGGCCAAGGTCTCCAAGGACGCCCCCAAGGGATGGTCCAAGGAGAAGTTCTGGTACAAGAGGTGGAGGAAAGGAGATCTCTCCTGAACGGTTTGATGAAGAAGAGGAGGATTTCATGGTTTATGACGATGATACCAAAATGGTAGAACTGTTGATGGAGGCGATTTCATTTATGTCCAATGGCAAGTCAGATTTGGCTCGCGCAGAGGCGGACCCAGTGTTCAAACTCCTGAAGTTCAATGGAGACGCTGAACAGATGGATACAGAATGGTGTTCGTGGACCACTGGTATGCTGTCCTTGCTGGAACTTCACGAAATAGTGAAGTCGTATGAGGTTTCGCTGGCGGAGGTGGAAGAATGGGTCAATGACCTGAGGATATGGTTCGAGCGAGCCAACGTGGAAGAAGAGAGAGATCCCAAAAGGGGCAAAAAGAGGTCCCTAGAAAGGGAGTCCAGCAAGGATACTCCTGCCGAAAAGGAGGTGGTTGGAATTTTGGAGACGGATGTTGCCTTTGAGGAAGAGGTGAAAAAGGTCAAAAAGAAGAGGAAAACTGCAGCTAGCGAGGATCCTTATACTCTTATGGTTCCAAAGCCGAAGAAGATGCCGGCGAACATTGAGAAGGGTGGATCATCATCCAATGCGGTGGTTTCTGCAGGGGAAAATGCCTCTTCGAGAATGCGCACAAAGTCAAGCGTCGTGGGAAAGACGAAGAAGAAGGAGAAAAGTCAAAGCCCCAAGAAGGAAGAGGTGGTAGTGGTGAAAGGTCCTGAGGAAAAGGATCGTTCCTCTGATGTGGATGCGCAAGCGTCTACAGCTGTGGATGCAGAGCTGGGTCAATCTTGCCAAGCGATTGAGGACGCGAAGAGAGAGGGATTGGTATCCTCAATTCAAAGGTGCGTGCAGGATCCTGTTCTTACAGTGTCGGACCTGGAGTATGTTTTACTGCGACTTCACCTAAGCATCGATACCCACCGGAAGAAGAAGATGGGATGACTGGAGGGTATTGATGAGGAAATGGGTTTTTCTCTTTCTGAAGACAGGTTCGCTGGAACAGCCAATGTGCTGAAAATATGGTGGTTACTATTAAGGGTATGGAAATCCCTGATAGTAGAAGTCAGTAGCCTTTTGTGTAGCGAAGACGCAGCGAAGACCACGGTTCGTGGTGAAGAAGACTGAAGGGTCTTCAATGACAAGAGAATCATGGTGAAAAAAGATTCTCCGTGGTAAAAGGTGTTTAGCCAATGTGCTATAAATTCGTCCTGGATGACGTAAAACCATAATATGCATTCCAAGCAGCTGGCTGCTGCCCTAATGGCAGTTTTTGGCCAAAAGTCTGCACCTCCAATGTGTGTCCTAGGAAATCCTAGGACAGGGGGAGTGCGGAGCTGCAGTTGGTATTATAGAAAAGAGTTGGTGTTGAAAGTTGAAGGGTCAATGTACCTGATAACCATTATGGCTCAAGACCGGGCCATGCGCCTGGTAGCAAAAAAGAGTTTCGAGTTCCTGGTGTTTGCTGGTTGGTTCAGGGTGAAATCTCTGGCGACTGTTAGGGTTGGTTTCCTTCCCCTTTCGGTTGCCCCCGAATAGGGTTTAGGGTTTAGGGTTTAGGGGTTAGGGGTTAGGGGTTTAGGGTTTAGGCTTTAGGGTCTAGAGTTTTTTTGTTTTTTTTTTTGGGGGGGGGTATTATTTGGCCATGATTGCGGTTATATGGGGGGGGTTCCGATAAAGGGGGAACCCTAATATAGACCCCAATAGGGTCCCCCCTCCCCCCTCCCCCAATTTCGTACATCCTGTTTGTTCCAGATAGTGCTCTCCAGAAGAAGCTGTCCGAAGCTGTGATTGCCCATTGTTTGCTGGCAGTTTTCAGCAAGCACTGCAGCGGAAGATGTACGACCTAGGTTTTATAGGGGCTGTTTCGGGGTTTTGGGGTATAGGGGGTGAAGGGTTTTGGGTTTTGGGATGTAGGGGTCTGGGGTTTAGGGGTTTAGGGTTTAGGGTTTAGGTTCTAGGGACTTACTTAGGGGTTTAGGGTTTAGGGCTTTGGGGCCGAATTTTCTCGTCCGGCCTTGGCAAGGAGTGTGCGCACCTGGCAACCGAGGAGGGGATCGAGCAGGCGAAAGCTTAAAAGCGAAGCTCACCCTGTATCCCCAAACCCTGTTTGGGATTGAGGGTTCAGGGTTCAGGGTCTAGGGTCTAGGGTTTAGGGTTTAGGGTCTAGGGTCTAGGGTTTAGGGTTTAGGGTTTAGGCTTTAGGTTTAGGGTTTAGGGTTGAAACCCTAGGGTTTAGGGATTCTTGGTAGCCCAGGGGCGCCCTTTTCCTTTTTTTGGTTCAAGGTTCCCGTTATAAAGTAACCAACCCCAGAAAGGGTGCCCTTATTACTTATTCTGATATATGGTTACTGGGCTACCAGGGAGGTAGGCGTTTGCAACATCTGGGCAGTTCTCTAGACGATGGTCCCTGGGTACCCTTCATCTCTGGCTACGCGTTTTCACAGCAACCCCCGAAGCCACCGTAGTTTGGAGAAACGACCAGATACCTTCAACTTTCTGGCCTTTAGGGTTTAGGGTTTAGGGTTTAGGGTTTAGGGCCCCTGAACAAACCCAAAGCCGAGTCAGCAGTTTGTGCGGAGCAGCGATGGAGGTGTTGACGAACATGTGTGGCCTGCTCAGCGATGAGGTGGGAGGGTGGTTTTGGAGACTGCCATGTGTGGATCGCCAAGAGCTTTGAGTACGTCCTGGAACCGCCCTAAACCCTAAACCCTAAACCCTAAACCCTAAACCCTAAACCCTAGCTATATGTGGTGACAAGCAAGGGCATGTGGGATACAGCATGGTTTAGCCCTTGTACTGTCCTATGTGCCTCTCTGCCTGTGTATGTAAGCCCTCGAGCCTTATGCCCTCAAATTCTGAATCCTGAAACCTTACTGTATACTTGTTCTTTACAGTTTCTATGCCTTAACTTTATAAGCTCAAAAATTTTGTGTTACACCCTTCAACTCCCGAGCTCTTAACCTAAAGCCCTTGCGGCACACTCTCGAAACCCCTGCAACTCTACGCCCTTCAACCCCTAAAGCCTCCAAACGTACTGAGTCCCTGACCCTGCCTGAAGCACGGAATTTTAATCCTAAACCCTCTGAACCTTTTAGGGTTTAGGGTGTAGGGTTTAGGGTTTAGGATTTAGGGTTGAACGCATAAACCCTGCCATATAAACCCTATCAACTCCGTAAACCCTATGTGCAGGCACCTGGTGTCCGCAGGGAGGCGGTGTGGCCCTTGGCGTGCTGTTAGATTTTCAGCCCTAAACCCTAAACCCTAAGCACGACTTCTTTTAGGGGAAGCTGAGATCCCGGCTAATGCCCCATATGATGTTTTGGGTTTAGGGGGCTTAGGGCTTGTGGGGTCGGCATGCCGTGCTTGGTAGGGCCCCCTAAACCCTAAATCCTAAACCCTTGACCCTATACCCCAGGTAGTAGCATGGCAAAGCAGTGAGCCGCAACTCAGAAGATGGATGAGACAGGTGGTGGCCATACAGCGTGCGTGCCAGGCGCAGCATGCCACCCTAAGCCCCCAACCCCAAACCCCAAACCCCAAACCCCAAACCCCAAACCCCAAACCCCAAACCCCAAACCCCAAACCCTAAACCCTAAACCCTATACCCAAGAATCCCTAGACCCTAAACCCAAGAATCCCTAAACCCGAAACCCAAGAGTCCCTGAACCCTAGATCCTCGCCGTTGGGGTTCGGTTTTGCTGGTGGTCCCTCGCAAACACTGAAAGCGGTCAAGCCCTTTCTAGAGTCTCAGCAGCGTTACTGTTGCTGGCTGCCATTGTTCCGTCCCGCCAGTTAGAAGTCGCCCTGCGACTGCTACCAGGCCTCATGCCCAACTTAGGCCCCAGATCCTCCCATAATTGCCGATTCGCTCTACAACCTGTTTATACCTGTGCCCTAAAACTAGAATCCTGGATTCTATCACAGAATTCGCAGGGGTAGCGTACAGTATGAGATGTCGGCTCCTGCATGATAACCCTGATCCCTAAGCACCATAACGCCCAACCTTTGCAGTAGTTTGCATACTACTGCCAATCATTTGGCCTTGCCTGAGGGCCCTATGTACCTTAAAGGGCCCTTAAGGGAGGGGGTTCATCGGGGGTAAGTACCTCGGGAACCTTAGCGCGGGAGTAGTGGGGAGTATAGTGGAACCTTTAGTTACGTACCCCCTTGAAAAATCCTAAACCCTAAACCCTAAACCCTAAGCCCTAAGCCCTAAACCCTGAACCCTTAAGGGACCTCTTTATACCCGAGCATCCTGCAGGTGCCCCTGCCCGTGCACTGGCGCCGTGAGATTCTCCGGTGCAGCTCTCACCACCTGCCTGGGCCCGAAGAGTGTCTGTGTGGTTTCAATCCAGAATGTCAGCATAGACACATGTTTACACATTTACACACATATATACTTATACATATATATATATATATATAATGTATATATGTATATGCATATACGCATAACGTATGTATTACGTGTGTACAGATATACCTTGCTCATACATATATATATATATATGTATACATGTATATATATATATATATACACATTATGTACAGATACATACGTACATACATAATATACATTCTCACACATGCATCTATTGATACGCACGTGTATATGGTTTTAAACCTAGCCATATCGAAGCATCTACACATCTTCCTCCCCAGAGGCTTTCTGTTTAGTGCTCCCATGCTGTTCGAACTCTTCACTTGTGTGAAGTCTCTCAGCCGCACCATGAGGAGCAGTGCTGTCATAAGTGGGTTTTAGAACTCAAGAGTGCTGCAACATGGTACGGTCGACCTATACCAGTGGTTGAGCAAGCTTGTACAATGCAAAGTAGCCCAACCCTAAACCCTAAACCCGAAACCCTAAACCCTAACCCTTAACCCTTAACCCTAAACCCTAAACCCTAAACCCTAACCCTAAACCCTAAACCCAAGATCCAAGGCAGAGCTTACGCGTCCTGACACGAAACAATGGCCCTCCTGAAGTTGCATACCCGAAGCCCTTGGCTGCTGCAGGTCCAGTCTTCTGGACGCAGAGGACGCCACTGAACTGCTGAAGTGCTCCTTTTTTGTTGGGACTACGGTTTAGGGTTTAGGGTTTAGGGTTTAGGGTTTAGGGGTTTAGGGTAGTTAGGGTTTAGGGTTTAGGGTTTAGGGTTTAGGGTTTAGGGTTTAGGGTTTAGGGTTTAGGGTTTAGGGTTTAGGGTGAGACTTACATGAGTCCTAAAAAGGTGGCTGGTCCATCTGAGCAGAGCAGTAAGGGGTACATGATCCCAATGAGCTCGCTTAGTCTCAAAGGGGTCTCCCTCACAAGCTTTGGACATTGGCAATGCCATCCCATGGCATCCAGACCCCACAACCCTAAACCCCAGTCCCAAAACCCTAAACCCTAAACCTTGCCCATAGCATTCAGACCCCCAAGACCCTAAACCCAAATCCCAACACCCTAGGCCTTAACCCCGAGCCCCAAAACCATCCATCCTGAAACCCTAGACCCTAAACCCTAAACCCTGAACCCTAAACCCTAAACCCTAAACCCTAAACCCTAAACCCTAAACCCTAAACCCTGCAGCAGGACACCCTGCTTCGTGGGGCGAGTCTGGACTTGCTCGGCCGCCTCTGTGAGCTGGCAAACGTCTGAAGCTCGGTCTGAGTGCCCTACTTGCGGGTTAAGGGTTTCGGGTTTAGGGTTTAGGGTTTAGGGTCTAGGGCTTAGGGTTTAGGGTCTAGGGTTTTGGGTGTAGGGTGTAGGGTTTAGGGTTTGGGGCTCTGCAGTTCAGCAAGAGAAGTTCGCAACCAACGAATTGATGCCCAGTTAAGGGCTAAAGGTCTACCGGATTTTGTGGGTTAAGTATGGTATCTGAGGGTATAGCCCTATGTAGGGTTTAACCCTACTTCTAGCTACCTATTGACCTCCAAGCAGAGTGCCCAGAAAGTTTGCCATCCGTAGGTTTCGATTGAGATAAGGACTACCGAGTAGTAAAGCAAAGGGTACATATAATTCCCTTCGGGGGTTTGATGTCCTAAACCCTAAACCCCAAACTCTAAACCCTAAAACCTAAACCTCCAAAGGCTCGCAGATCTTCAGACAAAGCCCAGGCTGTGGCCCACGAAAGCACTGCGGAGCAAGGCCAAGACTACTCTTTGCAAGGCCGTGGGCGAACGTGCCCTAAACCCTAACCCCCCAAACCCCCAAACCCCAAACCCTAGACCCTAAAACCCTGCATTCTTCCTTGCACCTGCCCGGCTATAAGTTCCTGGATCCCCGCACCCCCGGAACCCTGAACCCTAAGCCCACGAACCCTAAGCCGCAGCTGTGCACACCTAGCCTAGCTCCCTGGAAGACCTGCGACCTTCAACTGTTGCGGGGCCAGGCTTCATGGGCGAGGATGCAGACAAGGCAGGCCGTCTCAAGTGGTCGGCGAAAGCAAGGTTGCCGCCAGCTCCCAGCCCTAATCCTTAACCCTATAAACTTTTTGCCCCTACATCCTAAACCTTGTGCCGAAATCTCACAAGTCCCAGAGCGGGACAGAAACCCAGAACCTCAAAGATTTCCGGCCAGACTCTCCATGACGTCGATGCCGCGCAGCAAGCTTAGGTTGCCCTGGTTCCCATGTGCAGCGTTTCATTGGAGAAGCCACAAGAGACAGAGCGAGAGAGAGATCATAGGTCTAGGGTTTAGGGTTCATAAAGGCCCAGAAGGGAAGCATCATTACAGTCTCCTATGATAAGAATCTCAGAACCTTCTCTTGCAACTTGCCTAAGGGTCTTACCAGGGTCTTGGGGGTTTCACAGCAGGGAACCCTAACACAGAAAGCAGGTTGTATTCGGTTAAAGATTTATGGTTCATAGTTTAGAGCCCCCCCGTGAGTATATGAAGCAGGGTTCATATTACTGTTATTGGTGAGAGTACATAAGGTTCCTCTTTAATATTGGTGAGTGTATATATTGGGTGTTCTTTTTGGGGGTACAAGAAATATAAACCCTACTTTATATGATTTTGTTGCGCGTGTGGAGATCCGACAGCTGGGGGTTTGGATGGGTCATAAGGGTGCCGCAGCTTACAAGGGCCACGAGGGGTTTTTTAAATTGCTTTTCCTACTGCTTTTCCTACTACTTGCTTAAGACCCCTCACAAAAAAAGACAAATACTCTTCCTCATAAAGGCAATGTACTATAGGGATGGTTATTCTATTGTTTGGGGGTTCTTGGGCAAATCATAGTTTCGCGTTGAACATTCGTATTTTGTGAACTGTACCGCCGGCGGAGATGGGGCTGGAAGTGGTGCAAAGTTTGTCTGGGTTGTGCTTTGGGATATTTGTTTGTTTCCCTTCTTTCCTTATAAGGGAACCTATTCATCAAACGGTTTAAAGCACAACTCAGTTGTAGTTTCTTTGAGAGTTTGGGGACAAATCCTCCAAAGGCTCCTATGTACTACCTTTTTGGGGTAGTAGTAGACTCGAATCCCCGATCGCCTAGAACTAACCAAAAAGGAACTACATTGGAGCCTTCAGGCCCGAAAATAGAAAGAATTGCCCAGCCGATCTACTTAGGTTCTTCGAGAGCTTGCAGATGATGGTGCTGCAATGCACGATTCGTTTGGAGGACCTGCTTAGCAGGGAGTTGCTATCAATAAGGCCTTCTGCCAGGGGCCTTGATTAATAGAGCCCTCCCTTAAGGCCAAGTTGCAAAGCAAATCTTCACAAGTGCAGATCCGCAGGTTTCGCAATCTCTCGGCTCTAAGAATCCTAGGAGGGGGGGGGGGGGGGGCCCACATAAACTCTCTACCTTAAACCGGAACCCAGACTCAACCCATAAGACCCACCCTAAACCCGAAACCCTAGACCCTAAACCCAAACCCTAACCCAAAACCCTAAACCCTAAACCCTAAACCCTAAACCCTAAACCCTAAACCCTAAACCCTAAACCCTAAACCCTAAACCCTAAACCCTAAACCCTAAACCCTAAACCCTAAACCCTAAACCCTAAACCCAAACCCTAAACCCTACGCCGTGGCTCAGGACAGCCACAGCGCGGTGTCAGCTGCCGCCTCCCGCTGCCTGCGGCACATCACAGGCAGGTCCCAAAATTACTGAAATTGCTAAAAGTACCAAAAAACAGTAAAACTACAAAAATTATTAAAATCACAAAACTATTAAGATTTCAAAAATTATTAAAATTGCAAAATTTCCTAAAAGTACGAAAAGTCTCACGTAGCCACTGGGACTTTCTATGTCTCCACATTGTAGCGTCCTTGAACCAAAACCCTGCACCTAAACCTAAACCCTAATTGAACCCTAAACTAGACCCTAAACCCGACCCTAAGCCCTAAACCCTAAACCCTGCACCCTAAACCCTAAACCCTGAACCCTAAACCCTACACCTAAACCCTAAACCCTAAACCCTGAACCCAAGCAAGCGGTTCTTAGTTCCTGTCGGAGCGAACCTTGCGACAGTGGTGCGCAAACTAGAGGTTACGGTGTACTGTTTAGGGCTTAGTGTGTGTGCTGAGAAAGGAAGTAGGGATAGTAAGGGTCCCTGTAATACAGGGGCATTGTACATGCCTCACCCCAATGTTTGGCTTAGTTGACCTTGTCACGTTGGGGAAAGGAGGAGTCGAGTTCCATCCTTTGCGGGTTTTGGGTTTAGAGGGTCGGGGTTTAGGGCTGAAAGATTTGGGGCTTTGTGTATGAAGTGACTGATGAACATGAGAAAATTGATCAAGGGTTACGGAGCTTTGCGATCGCGGTTGAGGTTGTAGGGCTCTAGGCGTTTCGATCCTCCTTCGGGTAGAGTGCGGACTGCGTTTGCAGTGCTTCACAGCTTTATTGCCCTTTTCAGTCACACCAGGCTCCTCACGCAACCCACAACCTCAGTCTCTTCCAACACCTGCTGGTGCATGAGATCGTTGGGTTCGTTACGCTACCGCTTTATTCGGCAACCCTAAATCCCGAGCACCTGAACACAATCAAACACGGAATCCACTAAACCTCTCTATCCCTAACCCTTTAAAACCTGAACCCTATAAAACTCGACACTCTGAACCCCGAACCCTAAACCCTAAACCCTAAACCCCAAACCCCAAACCCTAAACCCTAAACCCTAAGCACGCATGGTTGGAGGTACGAATGTTCTCGGAGGAGTCAACTTGCCGCACCGGCCTGAGAGCTCCGCCGTGTGCTGTTGACCTTTCAGGGCTTATGGGGCCTAGGGTTTAGGGTTTAGGGTTTGGGGTTTAGGGTTTAGGGCTAGTAAAGAGTTTATACCCCTGGTGCTGCGGAGGCTTTCTTCCCGGAGCTCACTTGCCGAGCAGGTGCGGCAGACGGAGTGAGCGGCCAAAGAAGAGCTAAGCTGGGTGGACCAGGGTTTTAGGGTTTGGGGTTTGGGGTGTAGGGTTTAGGGTTTTTTCCCTGGAGCAACCTTTGCATTCGAACATTGCTGGCAAGTGTGCCTTAAGTCTACGTTGGCAAAGCTCCAGCCGAAAGCACCCGGTTTCTTTAGGCACTGGGTGCAACACCCAGTGCACTTGGGGACTGAGGATTTAGGGTAGGGTTTAGGGTTTTGGGTTTTGGGTTTTGGGTTTTGGGTTTTGGGTTTTGGGTTTTGGGTTTTGGGTTTTGGGTTTAGGGAAAGATTCAAGGGCTTTGAAGTTCACGTGAGTACGAAAGACTGAGAGGCCTTGCCAGACTCTAGAGGCGTCAGTGGGTCAAGATCTGTAGGGGTAAGGGTTCAACCCTCAACCCTCAACCCTCAACCCTAAACTCGTTGGAGCTGCAGGATTTCGAGGCTTCCGGGTTTCGGGCTTCATCGTACGCGCAAGGCGTGGGAACTACTCCAGCGTCGAGAGCAGGCCAGGGGTATAGATCGACCCAGTCTACTGCAAGCTTTAGGAGACTCAGCAGTGCCCTCATTCCCCTTTTTGGGGGGCAGCCTTAGGTTCCCAAAACGAGCACCCTCCTTTTAAGATCCTGGTTACTGGGCAAAACGCTTTAACACTTTACATGAATCGTTGCGCTCCGAGATGGAGGCTTGTAGGGTGCAGGGTGGAACTGCAAGTATGATGTGGGGGGGGGGGGGGCTTAGTAGGTGGGTAGGTAACCTTTAAACCCTTTGGGGGTATGTAGAATCCTAC
Source organism: Symbiodinium natans (assembly GCA_905221605.1). Lineage (NCBI taxonomy): Eukaryota > Dinophyceae > Suessiales > Symbiodiniaceae > Symbiodinium > Symbiodinium natans. Next base: position 99,011 of record CAJNDS010000049.1, read on the forward strand.
CATAGTTGAAAGCTACACCGTAAAACCTTAAACCCTAAACCCCAGACCGGGATGATTCCCAGACCGGAGAGATCATTTGGAGCTTTGGGCTCCAGAGATCCTCCAGGGCAATATGAGATGTTTGCACACTCCAGGCCCCCCCCCCCCCCCCCCCCCCCCCCCCCCCAAGGGACAGTGGCATTAGGTGGAGCCTACAACCCAAGAAGCATTTAGCGGGTTTAGGGTTTAGGGTTTAGACCTTAGGGTTTAGGCCTACGCCCGAGATTCCAACGAGAGATGGCCTGCTCCCTGCGCAAGGCTCAGATGGACTTCGAGCAGTTTATTTTCCCGTTTGCCGCAGGGGACTCAAAACCTGACATCTCGCTTGCTTATGGTTTAGAGTTTAGGGTTTAGGGTTTAGGGTTTAGGGTTTAAGTTTAGGGTTTAGAGTTTAGGGTTTAGGATGTTTAGGGTTTAGGGTTTAGGGTTTAGGGGGGCTTGATCCAATTCATGGGCCCGTTTGGGGTACCCTAGTCAAGGCGGCTCCAAGAAGGACCACAAGTTAGACCAACCTGCAGAACCGATTGAAACTTATAACCCCAATTACTTGCAACTACCCATGAACTTTCGGGTAGCAGGGAATGAGGGAAGAGGTACCTAAGCCTGACAACCCGAAGTCCTATAACACCATAAGGGGGATGCGCCTAGAGTTTTGGGGTCCCTAACCCCCAAGCCCTCATTAAGCAGTAAACCCGAGACCCTAAACCCTAAATTCTAGTGTTTGGGGGTTTTGAGGTTTAGGGTGCATGTGTTTCGGTGTGCCCAGGCCCTGATCCACCTGCCGGACCAGAACGCTTCTTGGGCCTTCTTGGGAAGGGTTTTTAGGGTTTAGAGGGTTTAGGGGATTTAGGGTTTAGAGTTCCTTAGAGTTCCTTCCCCACCACCCCAAAGCCCCTACAAACGCAGGCGAGGTTGGGGGAGACTCGCCTCCCCAACCCTTATGCCTCTAAAGCCACGACGAAGCAGAGGGGAGAAATCCGAGAGCCCAGCCCAAAACCCTAAACGCACCACGAACAAGCGGTGGGATGAAAACCGTGGGGCGGGGGGGGGAACCAGTCCTTCATCATCATAAAACAAGATAGATAAATAAATACATAAGAAAAACATAAATATATATATATATATGTGTGTATATATGTTTATTTATTTATATTTATGTCTTTATTTCTTTTTTGTTTATTTATTCATATATTATTTATTTGTCATGTTTTTTATTTGATTTCATTTTATTATTTTTATTATTATTATTATTATCATTATTGTTATTATTATTATTAGTGTTATTATTACTACTATTATTTTTAATATATTATTATTATGACTATTATTATTTTATTATTATGATTATTATTATTTTATTATTATGATGATTATGATTCTGATTATGATGATGATTATGATTATTATTATTATATATTTATATATGCTATATATTTATATGTAGAATTATCCCAAATTCCCTACGAGAACCCAGGAACGAAAAGGAACAAGCCTCAGATGTTCAGCCGTAGCTTAACCCCTCAACCCTCAACCCTCGCAAGTGCCTTCAGAATACCCACAATATCCCATAATCGTGTACTCGTAGGTGCCCTCATAAAGACGTGCTTGGGACTTCAGGCATCCTCTCTCGCTCTCAGACCCTAAACCCTAAACCCTAAACCCTAAACCCTAAACCCTAAACCCTAAACCCTAAACCCTAAACCCTAAACCCTAAACCCTAAACCTAGTAAAGCCAAGGAGCTCCTAGTGAAGCGACTGCAGCTCTGCCGGCGGTATCTGGCCTTGTCTCCTGAGGCCCCAGAGGGTTGTCGGCCAGGCTTTAGTTTAGGGCCTGAAAGACCAGGGGGGGGGGGGGGGGGGGGGGGGGGGGGGGGGGGGGGTGCGGCGGGGTTGGGGTTTTAGGGTTTAGGGTTTAGGGTTGAGGGTTGAGGGTTTAGGGCTTAGGGCTTAGGGCTTAGGGCTTAGGGTTTAGGGTTTAGGGTAATGCAAGGTTTTACAAAACGGTGGTTCGGGTTGTAGTGTGAAGAGGTTTGCTCGAAAAAGGTATGCAGAAGGGGTTGTAGGGCTACCCTAAACCCTAAACCTTATGTATTGATTCTTTGATACTGGGTGTAGTCCATGACACCAAAGCCTCAGACCCTACACACAATGTCAGATCAATCGTTCGGTCTCACCTTTATCCGCCTGGCACCCTAAATCTCACTGAGTTGGGGCTTTCGGGCACTAGTCCCGAGAATGTGAAAGTCACAAGCCTACTCGGCGAAAGCGAGAGAGAGAGAGAGAGAGAGGAAGAGAGAGAGAAGGAGAGAGAGAGAGCGAAAGAGAGAGAGGGAGAGGGGGGCGAAGAGAGATAGAGGGAGTTACAAAGACAGAGAGAGAGCGAGAGAGAGAGAGAGAGAGAGAGCGGAAGAGAGAGAGAGGGAGAGGGGGGCGAAGAGAGATAGAGGGAGTTACAGAGAGAGAGAGAGAGAGAAAAAAAAAAAGATAGAGAGAAGCCTCAGACGCTAAACCCGAACACCCCAAAGCCCAAAGCCCTAAACCATGAAGCCTTCGCATATCCTGAGCCCTGAACCGAAAATCCAAGGCCCTTACAGCCTTATAACGTCAGCCCGAAGACGCCAAACCCTCAAGCCCCTAAGGGTCTAGGGTTTAGGGTTTAGGGTTTAGGGTTTCGGGTTTAGGGTTTAGGGTTTAGGGTTTAGGGGTAAGGGTTCAGACAGTGACTAAATCCAACAAAAAGCGGACTTGCGGCCCAGGGATTTGCTGCGCCTGGGGCCCCACCCAGGCACTGCCCATCCAAACTGAGATCTATTTTCTCTGGAGTTAAGTTTTAGGGCTCGGCTTTAGGGGTTTAAGGTTTAGGGTGTTGAAAAGGGTTAGAAGTCTGGGTTGGTTTATATAAGGGCTTCGCAGGGTGATGGATGGAGTGTGTTTTGTTTGTGATTAGGGGTTTAGGGGCGTGGGCCCGCGGGTTTACTACTATTTGCTTGTCAGCCCCATGAAATAAAGGATAGTAATCCCTAGGTTACTCTGATAAGGAAGATACTGCTATGTTTTTGTTGTTGTTTTTTTTTTTTTTTTTTTGGGGGGGGGTTCTTAAACAATTAGTAGTTTAGAGAACTATGTTTACCTTGAAAGAGACTGGACCCTAAATGGGCTTATCAGGTCTACGGTCCTTTAGGGGCTTTAAGTACAGTCTGCATGATGAAATCTTGGGTTTAGGGTTTGGGGTTTGGGGTTTAGGGTTCATGGTTTAGGGTTTAGGGTTTAGGGTTTAGGGTGCAGGGTCCCCGTAGTTCACGTGTCATGAGGTGTGATGCCTTGTACGGGTTTGCGGTTTCAGTTTAGGGCTGTTCAAGAAGTAGCTTCAGAGCCATGAGACATGTTCCAAAATAGGGATCCCCTTTAAACCGAACCCTAAACCCTAAACCCTAAACTCCCCTAAGCACTAATCGTCCTTCTACCCCAGAAAGTCTCCAGCCTCAACAAACCGAACCCTCAACAATCTTGAGACCCTCAACTCTCAACCTCTCTACGCCCCGAAAACCGTCTAAGCCCTAAACCCCTGACCCCAAATCCTGTACCCCGAGCCTTTATAAACCTCTAAACCCCAAACCCTTAAACCCCAAACCCTTAAACCCTTAAACCCTTGAACCCTTAAACCCTTAAACCCTTAAACCCTTAAACCCTTAAACCCTTGAACCCTTGAACCCTTCAAGCCTTAAACCCTTAAACCCTTAAACCCTTGACCCTGAACCCTAAACCTGTATACCCTAAATCTGAATCCTGAACCTCTAAACCTCTAAGCCCCAAAACCTCTCAACACCTACGCATGAAAAAGCCCTAAATCCCTAAACCCTAACCCCTAAACCCTAAACCCTAAACCCTAAATCCCCAGAAACCCGTGGACTTGAAAGGACCGCCGCCGGCTTTGCAGCTGCCGCGTTTCTGCGCCGCCTCCCCAAAGACAGCGAGAGGCGGGGTGGCCGAATGCTTTGTTTCAGGGTGCCTGTTAGGGTTTAGGGTTTAGGGTTTAGTTAGGGTTTCGGGTTTATAGGGTCTAAAGGTTTAGGGTTTAGTGTTTAGGGTTTACGGTTTAGGGGTTTGGGTTTAGGGGTTAGGGTTTAGGGGTTAGGGTTTAGGGTTGAGGGTTTAGGGTTTAGGGTTTAGTGTGTGTTTAGGGTGTGGGGTGCAGGGTGTCCATCTTGTGTTCTCGACACCACTAGCTTCAAGCTCTTTTCAGGGCCTAGGGTTCAGGGTTTAGGGTTTCCTAAACCCTAAACCCTAAACCTAGACCCAGAGTGTATCGTTCTGAGTTTCGGGTTCCGCGTTTTGGGCTTGGGGGTTGAGGGGTTTAAGGGTTCAGGGTTCCGAGTTCAGGGTTTCCAGAACACACTTCATTCCTTGAGGCTCCTTCTGCCAATCCCAGAATACCTCTTCATATCTCCTGGTTGATAGTAAGGCCCCTTGGATCTTTCAATGCTTTCAAGTTTTTCCTGAATTACCCTAAGCTCTAAACCCCGCTTGTAGTTTTGCCGAACGTCACGTCTAGTCTTAAATTGGGGGTTGCACTGCCTGGGTGTGCTTTTTGCAAAATCGTGGGCCTACCCCCCCCCCCCCCCCCCCCCCCCCCCCCCCCCCCCCCCACCCCCCCCCCCCAACCCCTGCAGCTTTACTTTTTTATTAATGAAGGGTTTGGAGTTTAGGCGTGGGGGGGGGGGGGGGGGGGAAGCTCCAAAAAAGGAAGAGTCATGACCCCAACGTCTCAAACCCAAGCCACCATTGAGGGTTTAGTCTGAGGCCCGGGTCCACAGATCCAAACCCCAAACCCTGGCCCTAGACCCTAAACCCTAAACCCTGGCCCTAAACCCTAAACCCTAAACCCTAAACCCTAAACCCTAAACCCTAAACCCTAAACCCTAAACCCTAAACCCCTTCTTGCTGATCCACCAGGCCATCCCAGATTGCCGCCGATCTCTGCAGCGATCTCCTGGAGCGGGCTGCTGAAATCTGGGCCAAGAGCCCCCCGGAAAGCCACCCAACAAAAGCCGGGTTTAGGGTTTAGGGTTTAGGGTTTAGTGTTTAGGGTTTAGGGTTTAGGGTTTAGGGTTTAGGGTTTAGAGATTGGGGTGATGTGAAGCGGAGGGGGTGGGAGGTAGGCTGCTCCACCTACGACAATACACTCGAATAGAGACCAAAAAAGTGCCTTTTGGACTCCTACACTCCTGCACCCACACATCATTTTGAGCCACCCGGAATCCTAAATCCTAAACCCTAAAGCTCAAACCCTAAACCTTAAGCCCTAAATCCTAAACGCTAAGTCCTAAACCCTGAGCCCTTTCAAACCCTAAACCCTGAACCCTATTAAACCATATTAGACCCTATTAAACCCTATTAAACCCTATTAAACCCTATTAAACCCTATTAAACCCTATTAAACCCTATTAAACCCTTTTAAACCCATTTAAACCCTTTTAAACCCCTTTTAAACCCTTAACCCTAAACCCTAAACCCTGCTTCAGCCCAGGGGTTGAAGGTCCGGCCTGGCTTCAGAACCGTTTTTGGGGGCTCGAGGTTTTCTATCTTGAGAAGAGCTCAGGGCTTTGTTTACTTTGTCATAGTTGGGTATCATTGTATGTGTTTAAGGGTACTGAAAACCCAACAAGGAATAAAGAGTTAGTTTTTTGATATTTTCCCAACAATGAACTAGTTTAGGGAGTTGAGGGTTTAGGGTTTGGGGGTTTAGGGCAGGGTTCAGGGTTCAGGGTTTAGGATTTGCCGCGTGACTGTTTTCAGACTTGTGTTGCCGTCTGAGATCGCCGTTCTAGACCCCCCCAAGCGCCGCCCCAGGCCCCTAAGAACCTGTCAGCCTCGCCTCAACAACCTCGGGTTCAGGGGTTCAGGGTTAGGGGTTAGGGGTTTGGAGCCCCCTGACCCTATATAAACTCAACCGCCCTAAACCCTGAACCCAAAAACCCTAAACCCGAAATCTGCACACCAAAGTCCCCCACATCCTCAAGCCTCTGCCCTTTGAACCCTCTTGAGCGCTTGTGACTCAAACGCGATCCTTCCTACCTACGACAGCCTAGGGTCCAGAGCCCTTATGCCCTTTTTTGGGCCTTTAGGTTCCCTGTAAAGCCGTCTAAACCAAAAAGGGTACCCTTTTCCTTCCCGGGTTACTCTTGGGCCTAGAAGCAAGAAGCATCCAACCCCTGAAGCCTTCAACCCTTAGCGCGCAAACCGAAACTCCCCCAAGCCCAAATTGGCAGGGTCGGAAGTTAGAAGGTTGCAACCAGCTAAGACAAGCAGCTTTCTTACAATCTTGCGCTAGACCCCTACACCCCTAAACCCCCAACACAGAATAGCGCCAAAACGTCAAATGCCCCCAAAAACCCTAACATCCTCTGAGCACACAAGCTGCTAAATCCAAACCTCGAACAAAAAACAAAACTCGAAACCCTGAACCCTAAACCCACCCAAACCCTACCCTCCAGGAGCTCTTGAACGTGGAGGCCATCCTGCATGGGTTTAGAGCTGAGGCGTGTAAGGCTAGGGTTTTTTGTTCCCCCAGGCTCTGGGGTTTGGGGTTTACAAATGTAGGTTTGAGTTGCTTAAAGTCTAGGGATTTAGGTTCGTGGCTTTGGGGTTTAGGGTTTAGGGTTTGGGGTGGAGGGCTTTAGGCCGGGTGTTCCTTCGTTGCTGCTGCCATGCCACCCGGTCATAGACAACTTACGCCCGATCGTGGTGATTGGATGCCCCTGGCCCTAACCCTACACCCCAATCCCTTGGGGACCACAGGAACCAATAAATCGGGATCTTAGATGCCCTGTACTACTACAATTCCTACTAAGGTAATATGAATCCTAAGCCATCTAAGCCCTGAACCCTAAACCCTAAACCCAAACCCTAGCCCTAAACCCTAAACCCCAAACCCTAGCCCTAAACCCTAAACCCCAAACCCATTTAGGGTACCTTTGGTCCGCCAGGTCCCTGAACCCTGAACCCCAAACTCCTAAACCTTGGAGGTTCAGGGTTCAGTGGACTTGTCCGTGCTCTGCTTTCTAGGGACAACTAGGGTTTAGGTAGAGTTTATGGGGATTATGGGGCTTCTAGGATGTATATGATTTGTAGGGTTTATGGGGTTTAGAGGGTTTTTTTAGGATTTGTGTGATTTGTGGGGTCTATGGGGTTTGTAGGGTCTATGATGTTTTTGCCGCCCGATCAGGACGCTGATTCCAGAACGCAAGTGGCCCGGATTTTGGGCTTGTTGGACTTCTCGCCGCTCAGCTGAGTTTTTAACCCCGGAACCCTACACTCTACACCCTAAACCTTGGTTTAAAAGCTGCATTAGCCCTGAGCCCTGAGCCCTGAGCCCTAAGCCCTAAGCCCTAAGCCCTAAGCCCTAAGCCCTAAGCCCTAAGCCCTAAGCCCTAAGCCCTAAGCCCTAAACCCTAAACCCTAAACCCATTTCAAGGGCCCAGACTAAAGGACCATGTAACTACCCTAAGATAAGTCGGAGCTCCCCGCCAACCCAAACGCCTCAGTCCGTTCCGCCCTGGGCAATCTGAGGTAGATGCGCGCGCCTTTCAGGAAGCCTCGGCGGACGAGCCTTACCAACTTCGCGCCTCAGTCTTTAAAGGGGTTCAGGGTTTAGGGTTTTCGGGTTTAGGATTTAGGGTTTAGGGCTAGGGTTTAGGGTTCAGGGTTTAGGGTTTTCGGGTTTAGGATGTAGGGTTGCGGGGTTATTGTAGGGTTAGGGTTTAGGGTTTTGCGGGCTAAGGGATGAGGGTCCTTTGTGCACCTGCTCTTCAGCTGGCTGTAGCACCAGCGAGCACATCTCCGGTGAAGCATAGAGAAATACAAAGCCTTAATTTTGTATACATACATGTTTTCAGATCCACGCACCTCGATAGATACACAGACACAGAGACACATTCCTGCATTCTGACTTTGTTCGGCGCACGACAGCTGAGCCACGCTTCAGCCTTCTTTGCTGCTGGGGCCCGGTGTGCTTCAGGATATAGTACGTGAGTCAGGTGCAAGGATGAAGGCTTCAGGATTCAGGGGTCAACTGCTTCTTTTCTTCTGTCACTCTTTTCTTGCTAGCCTGCTACAAGTGTAGCCTCGAGCGGACCTAAAAACCCCAAACCCTAAACCTAAAGCCTAAGCCCTAAACCCTAAGCCCTAAACCCTAAACCCTAAACCGCAACCAAGGCGCCTCCAGAGCGGGTTTGATATCTTGGGCCGCAGCTTGCAGTGGGCCTGGGATGCCCTGACCCAAGCAGCCGGAACCAAAGGAGCTCCAAGAGACAAGGCAGCTCGAGCTCCTGGGGGAGGCAGGCCCTATGGAACCAGCGCACCATCTTGCGCAGCCGCAAGCTGCGCGGTCTATCGTGGGCGGAGGTGACAGGCGACTGTAGATCGTGAAGGATGAGCCGGAGGTGGATCTGCGAACCCATCGACGTGGTCACCGATGTGGTCAACACCCACAACGCGGCTGCGCGTCGCTGGAAGCCTGAAGATGCTGCTCATATATCCCCGGCTCGCCTATAGTGGGCGGATGCCGAGAAATTGCCTAGAGCCATTGATTTTCCGACCCCCTTCCCAAGACATCCCATGCAGATCGGTACAAAAAAGAATCACACTAGAACGCCTGGCACGTCCCGGATGCCCAAACCGCCTTCAACTGAAAAAGTAGCCGAGGTGAGCTTGAGATTTGGGATTTGTTTTTTGGGGCTTCTGGCACTGGCTCTGCAGCAAGTCAATGGTAGACACTTGATCTGCAAGACAAGGCAACCCTTCACATGCGCAGCACAGCAAGGGCAAATGCACCGACGCATCCGTCGACTCCTAGCTAGGACAAGACAGCTCACACAACATTCGCCCGGCGCCGTTGCTTGAGCAGCTCTGCCTGCTTCAGCACCTTGACCGCATGCGAGCCTTCACGTGCATGTGTGTGAATTCGAACGATCTGCATCCGTGGGTCATATACATAACACAATGGTATCAATAGTCCGTATATCCCTTCTGCATAAGTATTCTCAAGCCTGTAAAACAGAACCTCTGCGGTATCCCCAAATTGCACGACAGGGCTGGGCCATGCGGACCTCGAAGTTTGCGACGGCGCCCCTTGCCTTCGAGGACGACGCGGAGGACTTCAGTGCTTTTTGAGCCATTTTTAAGCCGAGACCGATGATGAACACAAGTGATCTGAATTATGGAAATGGTTTAGGGTTTAGGGTTTAGGGTTATAAAAATGGTTTAGGGTTTAGTGTTTTCGGGTTGTGGTAGGGATGGACACAAAGCTGTGTTTCTTGTCAGGGGTTTCCAGAACAGTGGAGTCAGCTTGTTTGAGCACGTGGATCTTACAGTGTTGCTACGTTCTTCGGATGCCCCCATGTGACAATCCTGTGCAGGCGGAGGTCGTCGCTTGGCTGAAAACTCAATTCTCCGGTCGGTGCCAGCTTAACTGGTGCTGTGGCAGCGTTTTAGGGTTTAGGGTCTAGGGTTTAGGGTCTAGGGTTTAGGGTTCAGGGTTTAGGGTTTGAGGTTTGGGGTCGGCAGATGCCCTTTGTTACAGTTGACGGTTGGAGCTTCAGAATAGGTACGATTGCCATAGCCTGATGGTTCTGATGCCTTAACACTTGCTCTCAGATGGGGGTAGGGGTTTAGGGTTCAGGGTTTAGGGTTTTGGGTTTAGGGTTTAGGGTTTAGGGTACCCCTAATATACCCCCAAAGTACTCTAATCCTTAGTTATCGGAATCCCAAAACGGGTACCCCTATTTTCGGAACCCCCCCCCCCACCCCAAACATCGGGACCCGGCTTTTGTCCAGAAAGCCAGGCGCGATTGGAGAAGCTGCGCGAAGATGACCCCATCGCACTGCAGGAGCTCGGGTAAGTGGTGCTCCGGGATGCAGGGGGCACTCGCAGAATAGGGGAGAAGCTCTAAAGGAGCTTAGGGTTTGGGGTGGGACGACTTGTTCACAAGAGATGGAGGGAGAGGAAGAGAGGCAGAGAGAGAGAGAGAGGCTCTCGACCTACAAACTTCATTTGGCGTTGCAGGTTGTTCCTCCAAGGGCACGATGTCATGTAGCCAAAAGGCCTTTAACTTGGACCCAATTAAACCCCAAAACTGCGAAAACCCAAAACCATGAAACCCGAAACCCCCAAACCCAAAAGAAACTAAACCCCCAAAACCCTAAAACCCGAAACCTTAAACCCAAAAGTCACCAAACCCCAAACCCCAAACCCCACATCCCCAAAAGCCCAAAAACCTAAAAGCCATAAAGCCCCAAAACGCACAAACCCTCAAGCCCTCAAACCCCAAACCCTACAACCCTAAATCCGAAAGCCGAATCCCTAAAAACCCCAAACCGCAAAACCCTAAAACCCCCCAAGCCCTAAGACCCCCAAAAAGTCCACAACCCCAAAACCCCTAAATCCCTAATCCCGAAACCCCATGCTGATCCCCGAGGATGCGGTCAACACCTCACGAGCACTGGTGGATGCCGTGAAGGCCGTGGGGCTGCACTGGGGGTTTAGGCTTAGGGTTTGGGGTTTAGGGTTTCGGGCTTAGGGCTTAGGGCTTAAATTTTTAGGGTTTAGGCTTAGGGCAGTTTAGGATGAAGCATGTAGTGTTTAGGGTTTAGGGTTGAGGGGCTTCTTGCGTTGCAGTCAGCTCTTCGCGAGAAAACTAGAATCTTCATGTGGGTCTGTTGGCTTGCTGGGCATTGTTGAAAGTAGCTCCCTACAAGGCTTGGCTCTAGTGTCTTGGACGGCGAACCTACCAGTACGGGCTTGCATGGGATCAGCCAAGAAGCAAGGAACTTGGTTTGGCCCTAAACCCTAAACCCTAAACCCTAAACCCTAAACCCTAAACCCTTGACCCCCAACTGCTCTGCTCAGAGCATCGTTGTTCTGCACGCAGATTCCAGATGGGTGTGAGCTAGCTTTAGGGTTTCCACTCAGCAGGACAACGACATCGATGAGCTCAGACGAGTGGTGGCCAACGCAGATGAGGGCGAGTTCATACAGGCCTGGAATACTTCGCCGGCTAGAGCAACAAAGAGTTCCCTTTTCAGGATCCATATGTGCAGTTCTCTGCACTATGGTCACTTTTTGGGTGCCTTAGACTATGGTCCCCTTTTTGGGGTATCCTTAAGAATAGGGGCCGCCTTATAAATCAGGACCCCAAAGCTGGGCCCTTGTTGGTTAAGTTTTTTTCATTTTTGTCACATCAAATTCCCAAAAAAGGAATCAAAAATGATCATTTTTAAGACAACCCCAACAAGGAAGCAGAAACGTGACCATTTTAAATTCCCAATGAGGAATCAAACATGACCATTTTTAAGACAACCCCAACAAGGAAGCAGAAAAGGGGACCATAACTGTAGAGAAGTGATCGTATGACTGAGACCATCCTTGAAGGCCTTCATCCTGCAGGCCTTCGTCCTCGCGCTCAAGGCCACTTGGATTAGGGGTTTAGGGTTTGGGGTTTGGGGTTTAGGGTCTAGGGTTTAGGGTTTAGGGTTTGGGGTTTAGGGTCTAGGGTTTGGGGTTTAGGGTTTGGGGTTTAGGGTTAGGGTTGAGGGTTTGGGGTTCAAGTGGCCCATGGGTTCTGAGATTCCAGGCCCCACACTTCTTCAACGACTTCCCCTGCTTGGACAAATTCATGGTTTTCATGGTTGAACCTGTTAGGGACCCTTAGATTCTTGCATTCGTATACTTCCTAGGATGCCCGGTAGTACCCTTATTTCCTTTTTTTTTTTTTTTTTTTTTGGGGGGGGGGGGGGTTAGGTTCCCTTCTAAACCCCTTTAAGCAAAAAAGGGGCACCCTTTTAAGCGCAGGTTACTGGGCAGCCTAGCTTCTACGCGACTATGTCACTATGAATACTATGCTGTCATATTATGCAGCCGAAGTGTACGAGGGCCCTTTTTGGAAATTGCTGTGTAGACGAATCCAATCGAGCCCTGGACCTTGGGATGTTCCCTCTTTTTCTAGCAGTCCTTAATGGGGATGATAGTGCCGATCATAATCCGACTTAAGGATTGTTGGTCTAAGGGGGAACATCCCAACCTGGACCCTAAGCCCCAAGACGCCAAACAAAAAGAACCGAAGGCCCTATAGACCCGGAGACCTGGATACCTTTCCGCTCTATGCCCGATATATAAGCCCTTAGCCCTGGGCCCTAAACTGCCGACTTCCCAAAACCGTTATACTACTCTAAACCAGGTTACAAACCCAACACCCCGAAAAAACCCGGAGCCCTACAGCACCGGCAGTGAGCCAAACCAAAGCTCGAACCAGCCCGCCACCTTGGGATGTTCCCTCTTGTACTAGCAGTCCTGAATGAGGATTATAGTACCCCCTACTATAATCCCTATGAAGAACTGTTAGTATAAGAGGGAACATGCCAACCCACCCACCATTTCCCAGGCCTCCTTGCTGGAAATCACTCAGCAGCCCGTGGCTCAACTTCGGGGATCCGCCCTAGGATGGAGGGTTTAGGGTTTGGGGTTCATGGTTTAGGGTTTAGGGTAGGGCCCTTTAAGATATTGACGCTTTTCTTTTTCGTTTCTTCACTTCTTGGGTTTGAGGAGGTTCTGTTTTATTTCCGCATCTTTCCGAGGGGCTTCGGGGTGAGGGGAGAAGGCCCTCTAGAACGCCTAAACCCCCAAGTCCCTAAACCCTAAACACTAGACCGTGGGCGAGACAATTTCGGGACCGACTCGCGCGCATAGCGAGGAGGGAAGCGCAGATCTCCGCACCGAGGGGGAGATCGCGTTCGCCGAGAGTGGCAGCAGCATCGTCGTCATCGAGACCTACAAGTACAGCGGTGGTAGGGCAAGGGGAGATGGTGGTCAATGACGGGGTGCTCGCGGTGGAGAATGGGTTACTGGCGGTTGAGGATGGGCTGCTGGCGGTTGAGGATGGCGCGCTTGTGGTTGCGGATGGGTCGCTGGAAAGTGCTGGGGGATCCACAGAAGTGGTGATGGTGGCCCATGAGGGGGAGGAGGCGGCCTGTGGAGGTGGTGGGGGGGCTGGTGAAGCTCGAGGAGGTGAAGTTCGTGGAAGTAATGGGGATGAGGAAGTAGACAGTGACGCCACCACGCTGCTTGAGTTCCCCGTGTCGTCGTTCTGGACTGCATCGCTGAGTACAAGCACTACGTCCTCGAGCCCATCGACCTCGTCTACACCGGGGGCGTCCTCTGCTACGACTGGGTCGTCCTCCACGACTGGATTGTCCTCTACCACATCGGGGGCGTCCTCTACGTTGACGTCGTTCCGGGCTACATCGCCGTGTATCAGCACTACCTCTACTGCACCGGGGGCGTCCTCTCCTGTGACTGGGTCGTCTTCTACCACTGGGTCGTCTTCTACCACATCGGGGGCGTCCTCTCCTGTGACTGGGTTGTCCTCTACCACTGGGTTGTCTTCTACCACATCGGAGGCGTCTCCTACCACGTCGGGGACGTCTCCTGCGCCGACGTTGTCAATGGAAGTTTGAGGGGGTGCAAGTAGTGGTGGTGGTGATGCAGACCATGGGTGAGAAAATTTGAAGCTCAACATGAGGGTTGTGAAGGTAAAAAATGGTGGTGGTGGTGATGCTCGTCATTATGTTCTACCAGTCTGAGTGGGGAAAGGCCATTAAGCAACACAGTTTCACGGACCGGACAGCATTATTGCTGCGCACAGGTGATTCCGGTTAAAAAAAAACACTAGACCCTAAAACCGGAACCCGGAACCCTGCCTCTCCTCAAAAAAACATCACTCTAAGGTTTTGGGCTCCCTTGACCCTGAAGCCGTCAAAACACTGTAAGGCCTCTACAGAAAAAAAACGCCCTGAACCCTAAACCCGGAACCGCCACCTAGTGGCCCAAACCCCAAGAACGGCCCCCTGTAAACCTCGAAAGCTCGTGCTTTTCAGCGTTAGCCCATAAGCCCGGCCAACGCCTAAACTCCAAGGGCCCCCCCAAAAGGTCCCCAAAGCAACTTAAGCCCGAACCTTTAAATTTTGCAGCCTAAGCCACACTCCCTTGAAGCCCTGAAGCGCTTGAGGACGACCCCGAAGCCCTTGAGTACGAAATCTTAAACCGCTTGCGCCCCTGAAGCCATAGGGTTTTGGGTCAAACCCTAAACCCTAAACCCTAAACCCTATACCCTATACCCTAAACCCTAAACCCTAAACCCTAAACCCTAAACCCTAAACCCTAAACCCTAAACCCTCCCCATAGGTCCTAAGAAGCCACAAAAGGCTGGTCGACTGGGGAGTGCCCTTGCACAACCCACAGCTCTCCCAGGCCTAGAGCTTAGGGATTTCAGGGATTAGGGTTTAGGGTTTAGGGTTTAGGGTTTAGGGCTTAGGGTTTAGGGTTTAGGGTTTAGGGTTTGGGGTTTGGGGTTTGGGGTTTGGGGTTTGGGGTTTGGGGTTAGGGTTTGGGGTTCAGAGTTTTGGGTTTAGGGTTTGGGGTTTGGGGTTCGGGGTGTGGAGTTTCGGCTTCAGGGTTTTTGGCGCCGGTAGGTCGCCATGAGACTTTCCAGGGGCTTAGGGCCTCGGGTGTTGGGGTGTTGGGGTTTGGGGCTTCGGTTTGGGGGGTTTAGGGTTTGAGGTGCGGGATTTAGGGTTTGCTGCCCAGCTGGCAAAGTGTAATACGCAGGGGTTTAGGGTTTAGGGTTCAGGGTTCAGGGTTTGGGGTTTCGCAATTATGGGCTCTCTTTTGGCTCTTGGGGGGACACTCGACTGCAGTGTATTCCCTGTCGTTTAGGGTACCAAGAAGGCCCACAGTTCAGCTCTTTAGTCTTTAGGCGTTGCGGGGTTTAGGGCTTTAAAGGGCAACGGCCTGGAAGGGGCTTGCTTGGTTCCGAACAGGGAGGCGGAGGCCCGAATTCCTGGTAAACTGATGTGGGCGGTTTAAGATAGGGGACCCCCCAATGTAGATCCCCAACTAGTAGGCTTCCCTTGTAATTAATTAGGACCCCAATAACGTACCCCCAATTTAGGAAGCCCAAAACCCTCAGAGAAATGCATGGAGTTGGGGTGTAGGAGTTCCTCTTTCCTAAACCCTAAAGCCTAAAGCCTAGAAGTGTCAACTCCTCTCGGCCCCCCTAGGCACTGCACCTGGTCTGTGAGCTCGTTGACCGTGACAACTTCAGCAACTCCTGGCGCATCGTGGTGCCCCCATGGAATTCATGCAGTTTCGTAGGGTGCACTTGGAGTTTCATGGGTAGTTAAAGTATGTCTATAGGTACGGTAGCTATACTTATACCTATATTTAGGATTCTTATATAACCCTACTTATACCTACCCATGAACCTCCAAGCATGGCTTATCTGAGTGGGTTTTCTACTTGTCTCGCCCAACTTTTGCCGCAGAAATCCCTCACGGATGGCAACTTGGAGGGCAGCCTGGACATCAACGCCCCGCGGCACTCGGACGGGGTGCGCACGGGGGGTGGGAGTGGCTTAGCATCGCCCTTCGTGCCATAGGCAAATATACATCCACCATACCGAGACGTACAAAGATATAGATCTCATGTGTGTATGTGAACAAATATAGTCAATATAAATAGGATATTCTAATAACCATAAGAAATATATATATATATATATATAGTTAAAACTAATCATAAGAAATATATAAAAATATGTTAAAAACAATCATAAGAAATATATAAAAATTTGTTAAAATAATCATAAGAAGATATGTATGTATAGGTTGTCTCTTCATGCCGCCCTGGCCTGCCAGTGGACGCCGCTCTGCATCGCCTGCGCCGATGCATGTCTGCCCATGGCCTTTAAGCTTCTCGAGCCGCGCCGGCGAGGGCTTAGTGGGTTTGGGGTTTAGGGTTTAGGGTTTAGGGTGCAGGGTGCAGGGTTTAGGGTTTGGGGTTTTGGGTTGTGGGTTTTGGGTTTAAGGCTACACGGTCCTTGGGTCCATGTTCAGCTGAGGATTGTTACAAGTTTGGCCACCATTGCCCACTGCACAGACCATTCCAGGATGTATTTCCAACGATGTAAAGATGGCACTGGTGAAGTCGAATGTGCCAATATTGGACGCGCTTTAGTGCTGGCCCCTGTTTAAAGTCAAGTTTGGGACACTGTGACTTTGCGACGCCTGCAAACCCTATGAACCCTAATGGGATAGCCCTAAACCCTAAACCCTAAACCCCAAACCCCAAACCCCAAACCCTAAACCCTGAACCCTAAACCCTAAACCCTGAACCCTAAACCCTAAACCCCCCAAACCCTAAACCCTCAACCCTCTAAACCCTAAACCCTAGTAACGCATGGCCAGGCTCAAGGCAGATCCGAACACGATCACCCGGGCCAATGAGACCCCGCTGCCGGGCCTCAGCTGCCCGATTGGGGTTCTAAACCTTGGTTTAGGGTTTAGGGTTTAGGGTTTAGGGTTTAGGGTTTAGGGTTTAGAACCTCCAAACGTTAGAAAAACCCTCTGAACCCCTACATCCTAAGCACCCGAAGCCTAAGCATCTCTAAGCATGTCTAAACCCTCTAAACCCTTTAAAACCCTACACCCAAAGCAAATCTAAGGGCCCGAAGCCCACACTCAAGCTCGCGGCACCCCCAGGGCGCTGGCGAAGCGAAGCCGCGATGACGACAGCGAGGAGCAAAAGGAGGCTCGAAAACCCTAAGGGTTTAGGGTTTAGGGTTTAGGGTTTGGGGTTTAGAGCTTAGGGCTTAGGGTTTAGAGCTACACCCAAACCCAAAACTCGGGTTGGAACCATGCACCCTTATTATGTATAGTGTATGCAAGGGTCATATAACAGGGGACCCAAATTAAGGGCCCATGATTCGGATCCCCTTGCAGTTGTAGCTCGGCAGGCGCGTGGCATCATCTCCAATATGCTGCGGTCGTACGGCGGGCAAGCGCCCTGCTGGAAGATTTAGGGTTTAGGTTTTAGGGTTTAGGTTTTAGGGTTTAGGGTTAAGGGTTTAGGGTTCAGGTATGGGTTGTTGTTGTTGTTATGTCGGAGTTGTAAGGGGATAGCATCGATAATCGCGAATTGGTTGTGAGGTTCTTAGTAGGGGAATGAGGGGACTAGGGCCCTATATACACCCTTTAAGGCATTATATTAGGGCTCTTTCAGGGATTCCTATTTCTACCCTTTAAGGGATAATTATAAGGGTACCTCCTTCCCTCGTTCCCTACGAAGAATCAGCCAGCAAGGACACCTGCAAGGATGCTCTGCGGATGCTGAGAAAGACCAGCCAGTCTTCAGCCCCGAGCCAGAGCCAGGAGCGGGTGATTCCGGTGGATTTAGTTCGGGAGTTTAGGGTTTAGGGTTTAGGGTTTAGGGTTTAGGGTTTAGGGTTTAGGGTTTAGGGTTTAGGGTTTAGGGTTTAGGAAGCTGGTAGGGTTTTCTTGGGACCCCATCTACCTGCACTCTTACGGGCTATACCTACTAGATAGGGGGGTACGTACGGCTAAACTTAAATAAATGGGGTTTCAGGTAGGATTTTAGTTGGGTTTAGGGTTTTGGGGTTAAGGGAACATAGACAAATATAGGGCTTTAGGGGAAACATAGACAAATATGGGGGTTTAGTTAGGTTTAGGGTTCAGGGTTTTGGGGAACATATGACATTCGGAATATAGCGGTTTAGGGGAAACACTTGTGTTGGTTGGCAGGCGCTTAAGGAGGAGGTGGTCACGGCCCCGAGCTTACCTGACATGCCACAGCTGCCCAATGAGTTTTGCCGCATCATTGCCACATCATGGTCGCTTGAACCGCTCACTTCGGTAACTGGCCGGTAACTGGGTTGCCCAGGAACCTAGGGATTCGGGTTTAGGGTTTCGGGTTTAGGGTTTAGGGTTTGCCACATTTGCTGTTTTCGTTGTTTTGAGCTTCCTTTACCCTACTTTTTGGAGTAGACCCCGGGAAAGAAGCACAAAGGGTTTCGGGTTTAGGGTTTAGGTACCTTTTAGGTATAAGTAGCTAGGAACCCAGAACCAACAAACGTATCAAAGTACAGTGCTCCAAAGCCCAGTTTATCGCATCTCTGGGCGCATGTTGCTTTTGGATTTGTGGGCCCGACCAGAGGGGGGCGGGGGCGGGGGGGGGGGGGGGTTTAGGGTTTAGGGTTTGGGGGCAACATGCCAACCTCTCTTCAGTCCCAGCAATTGCCGACCCGGTTGAGATGGCCCACCCCCCCCCCCAGAGCGGAAGTCGGCTTTCTAGCTGCTAAACCTCACTAACTGCAAAGCTGAGGTGCCCGCGACCAGCTCTCAGTCGCCCCTCTGCTTGAGTTGGGTTTTGGGTTTAGGGTTTAGGGTTTGGGGTTTGGGGTTTGGGGTTTAGGGTTTAGGGTTTGGGGTTTGGGTCTTAGGGTTCGGATGCCGGGTTTTGGGATGTTATGCCTCTGGCTCAGTGGGAGCTCTTATTAAAAAGCGTGGCTGTTCTGTGCGAAGCCCACGGGCTCCGCCACCTTTTTGTTAAGGAGCATTGCTTTAACTGATAAGAGGAGCCCTAAACCCTAAACCCTAAACCCTAAACCCTAAACCCTAAACCCTAAACCCTAAACCCTAAACCCTAAACCCTAAACCCTAAACCCTAAACCTTACATCCATTATGGGCATCCATAGGGGCCGCAAGCAATGCTTAAGGAGTCTTCTCTAACTAGCCTGGGGTGATGGAGTCTCTGGGAACATGTTTCTATGACGCTTAGGGCCTAGGGTTTAGGGTTTAGGGTTTCGGGTTTAGGGCTTAGGGCTTAGGGTTTACAAGGTTCAGGGTTTAGGGTTTAGGGGCCTTTCCTTTGGAGCCCTGCCTGATGGACCATGGTAAGGCGCACGAGATATCGAGGATGAGCAGTGATGGGCGCCCTAAACTCCTAGGAGACATGCTTGCAGGGTTTAGGGTTTAGGGCAGCTAAGAGTTTTGGATGTATAGGGTTTGTTGTGGACGGGGGGTCCATGCAGCTTCACTCGTCTCTGGCTCCCGTCCCTGTGGCAATGCAAGATCACGTCGAAGTAGTCGAGTTCTCTAAGCTATGGTCCCCTTGGGTTTAGGGTTTAGAGTTTATTTTTATAGTTGAACAGCGAAGCAAAGAGGGACCCCCCAAGTGCAGTAGCCTCAAGAGCTGCGCGCCAATAGAAGTTGTACGATTGATTGGCTTGTCAAGACTATTGTGTCTCAGTGCGTTATCGTTGACCATGTGCACATGCTGTAATGTAAGATGTTGCGAGTTTCACAACTCTGCGTGTAGAATTCGCTGCATTGCGCCTAAGAGACTGGCAGTGGCAGCAAAGCCCGGGCTCGACAAGAGGCGCCTTACACACAGACCATGGCTTTCATTCTGTGGACTGGCTCAGCCAGGCATGCAACATGTTGTCGAAGACCTCACGTCACGTCACAGCCGCATTTCCAGATGCCCCTAGCTCACGATGAACTGCAAGGCCTACTGGCAAGCAACACACCTTAGACACGACTGCTCACCGAAGAAAGTCGAAACCTTTCTCCACCTCCTTTGCTGCCTGCTCTGATCATGGCTGGGCAAGCCGACAAGAAGCAGGCACCACCTGCGCCGTTGTCTAACCTTTAAGTCTGCCAGGTTACTGGACGGCTAAGAAGATGTTGAAACCCCTCCGGCGAATTCTGGGAACATCTTGGTTTTGCCAGCATTCCTAGTTCTGCGATAAACCCATACTAGCTTGAGGGTTTGGGGTTTAGGTTTTTGGATTTAAGCCTTAGGGTTCAGGGTTCAGGGTTTCTCCAACCAGGAGTTTGAAGGTTGAAAGCAAAGGGGGGGTGTCATTTCGGATCGATTCTGGCGGTGTAGGATTCAGGGTTCAGGGCTTAGGTTTTAAGGGTTTTTTGGGCACCGACGTTTCGACATTCGCAGTCTCGGAGAGGAATCGCATAGTTGCTTTTGACTTTTCGACCTCAAACCCTGAGCCCTCCATTTCCCCAATCCCCTAAATTAAATGCCCCCCACAGCTTCTGAAGTTCAACCTAGCTTTAGACGCAGCCAGTTGTACAAGTTGTTGCCTATCATGTGGCATGGGCTTTCGATTGGGCAAGAGTTTGAGCATTCAGATGTGCAAGCTGAGCCAACACAAAACCGACAGAAACCCGGACCTAGCCTCATGTCGACTTGCTTCCAGATGCCAGAAGAAATCGTATAGCTTCTCCATCCGACCGGATGCTGTGCATCCGCATGCTCTCGGGGGAAGAGCTGACAAGCATACCTGTGAAAGAGGCGAGGAGCGTCAGCGAAGTGAAGCGGCTCCTGCACCAGCTTCTTAGTAGCTGAGTGAGTACACTTTACACCGTTTGGGATACTAGAATCCCCCTATAAAACTCAAAGTGTACACTTTTGGGGGGCTTATGGACTCAGCAAGTAAGGCTTCATGGACTGCCGCCGCGCTTCAGGCAGAGGCTGATCCTCCGCGGCTCCAGCCCCCTGGTGGCCACATGAACCCTAAAAGAGGGGGTCATATACCCTATACTACTATAAATCCTATTCAGGAATATGAACCCTAAACCCTTGTAGGGTTCATTTCTGGTCATATACCCTCTACTACTACAAATCCTAATTATTCAGGAATATGAACCCTAAACCCTTGACTAGGAATCATTGTCCTCTCCAAGGCCTAAACGATGCTGAGAAGCTCGACTCGCCCCTGGATCTTGCCCTTGTGGTGCTGCCGTTCTCCAGAGCATCAACGTCTCAGGCGGCACAGGCCAAAGAATAATTAGTCCCCATATTCCCCTTGTAAGGAAGAGTTGCTTGGGTGTTTTTGAGAAGAATTAATCCCCATACTACCCTTATAAGGAAGAGTTTTTTTTTTTTTGAGGGGGGGGGGGGTTCTGAAGCAATTAGTAATGGTGCTTCCTTTCTCGAGTGCATCAACGTCTCAGGCGGACGAGCTCATGGCGGCTGCCGAAGATGGCTCAGTGGACAAGGCGGGCAAATTGCAAGATGACCATGCGATTCGGGTGTAAAGAACCGGATAGGGAGAACACTAAACCAACCCTGTGGACCCCCAAACCCCTAAACCCCCTAAACCCCCGAAACCCCCCTAAACCCCTAAACCCCCCCAAACCCCAAACCCTAACCCTAAACCCCCTAACCCTAAGCCCCACATGAACCCCGATGATCGGACCACCTGAAAGAAAGGTCGAGTCTATGCTCCAGCTGCCCTTGGATCCCAATGTGGCCACAGCGGGCGAGACGCCGCTTTTCTGGGCCTCTGGCTTTGGCCACTCGGTAGGCCCTTAAGGACATCTCTTTAATTTTCCCTTGTTGGGTTTATACGAGGACCTCATTTAGGAAGGTAGGCCCTTGGGACATTTTCCCCCCTCGTTGGGTTTAAGAGGACCATATTTAGGAATGTAGGCCCTTAAAGACCTTTCGTTGATTTTCCCTGATTGGGTTTATAAGAGGACCATTATTGAGGAATATTCATGTTTATTTTCCCTTATTGGGTTGAAGATGACCCTATTTAGGAATTAGTATTCTTTCAGGGGGTTCGAAGGGCCAACCGAGGCCATGTCGAAGTCGTGCATCTGTTGTTGGAGGCTGGTGCCGACAAGGACGTGGCCGACGAGGAGGGCCACACATCCCTGATGGAGGCATCGAAATAACAACAATAGTACTAACAATTGCTATTATTATAAGAATAATAGTAGTAAAGTTACAAATAATAGTAATGATAGTAACAGTAGTAATATTTACTTTTATTATTAGAATATGATTAATCAAATTATAAGTAATAGTAAGGACAAGAATAATGATCCCTGATGGAGGCAGCTCACCGAGGCCACGTTGAGGTGGTGCGCTTCCTTGTGGAAGCTGGCGCCGACAAGGATGTCGCCGACAAGGAAGGCCACACAGCCATGATGTGGGCTGCTCAAGAGGGCCACGTTAAGGTCGTGCGCTTGCTGGTGGAGGCCGGCGCAGACAAGGGCGTCGCCAGCAACGAAGGCGACACAGCCCTGATGTGTGCAGCTGAGGAGGGCCACGTTGAGGCCGTGCGTTTCCTCGTGGAGGCTGGCGCCGACAAGGATGTGGCCGACAAGGAAGCGCGCACAGCCCTGATGTGGGCCGCTCGCGAGGGCCACGTTGAGGTTGTGCGTTTCCTAGTCGGGGCCGGCGCCAATGCGGACGTGCCTGACAGCGAGGGCTACACAGCCATGATGCGGGCGGCTCAAAGGGGCCAGCTTGCAGTCGTGTGCTTCCTGGCGAAGGCCGGCGCCGACAAGGACGAGGGCGCGGCCGACAACGATGGCCGCACAGAGCGCCACAAAAATGTTTACCCAAAACCCTAAGCCCCAAACCCGAAACCCTAAACCCTAAACCCTAAACCCAGAGCATCCCCTAGCTCTGCACGTGGCCTGTATACTAGTGCTGATGTGCTGCGTAGGTTCGCATGTAAGCTGTTTAGAATCACCCATCAAACCTCAAGGTCAACCCTTTAACTTGGTAGTAGAGCAGGTAACCTTTAACTGCTTTTGAGGAAATCTACTCCCCTCGCAAAGATTAACCTTTAGTTCCCCTAGTGTGCTGGACGACTAAGTTATTGAGCGTGCAGAAACTCTGCCTCTGGGAGAGGGTTTCCTAACCTAGGGTCCAAGGAAGGTATCTCTCATACTGTCTGGCCATATACTTTTATTGTACCTTCCCCAAAAGCCGCAACTCGAAACCCGGAACTCTAAGCCCTAAACCCCGAACCCCGCCTGGCGGCTAGAGTTTCTTGAAGTGCTTTTTTTACGCGGGCACAGTCTTGGATGTTGTGGGACTACATGCAACCCCCCTAAACCCTAAACCCTAAACCCTAAACCCTAAACCCTAAACCCTAAACCCTAAACCCTAAACCCTAAACCCTAAACCCTAAACCCTAAACCCTAAACCCTAAACCCTAAACCCTAAACCTAAACCCAGCTAGAACAAGCCTCCGGCAAGACCGTCAGGCCAAAAAGGCAGAGTCATCAATTCAGCCGGAGCCCCAGGATGTCTGGGTTTTGGGTTTAGGGTTTAGGGTTTAGGGTTTAGGGTTCAGGGTTTAGGGTTTAGGGTTCAGGGTTCAGGGTTCAGGGTTCAGGGTTTAGGGTTTAGGGTTTAGGGCGCCTAAACCTAAACTGCAAAACGCGAAACCCCAAACTTGCTCCCGCGAGTTTTGGCAACGAGTGAGTAAGAGAGCAGCACACGCAACATGGGGTCGCTGTGAACTGTGTGCGTCCTCCCGGTCACTCTGAACCATCAAGGTTAAGGGTATAGCGTTTAGGGGTAGGGTTAGGTTCTGATGGGTTGGACAAAACGGTAAGGGTTCAACGTTTAGGGTTTCATTTGATGCCCTATAAGCTACAAGGGACTTCTTAGAATGGAGACTAGAAAGCACCCGTACCTCAGATCACGCACACATTGACATGGGGGTTTCTGAAAATTGGCGTACCCTTTTTGGGGGTCCTTTTCAGGGTATTCTACCCGATTTGGGGTCTGAAAGGGGGCACCCTATGTTGGGAAGTACCCACATGAAACTGCCGAAGCATCAGGTACTACCTTTACGCCATCATTGCCGTGAATGCCTTGTATTTCCTTGGCCGTGTACTCCTCTACTGGTCCTCCATGGGGAAATGGAATCTGCTCCTTGGCCGGACTGGCATCTGCTGTTTAGGGTTTGGGGTTTAGGGTTTAGGGTTTAGGGTTTCAGGTTTAGGGTCCCAACAGTGTTGGCGTGGACTAGTCTCCAGTACCAGGAGCGTTGCTGCTCTTGGATGGCAGTGCTTGTACTAAACTTAAACCCTAAACCCTAAACCCTGAACCCTGAACCCTAAACCCTGAACCCTGAACCCTGAACCCTGAACCCTAAACCCTAAACCCTAAACCCTAAACCCTGAACCCTAAACCCTAAAACCTAACTAGGCTACACACGAATTCATTCGCGGCATCAACTCTTTGATTGCTACTTTGTTTTTGTTTCCAAGCTGCACAAGCCATTATGGCTGTCGATGCAGCTGCTTCAGGAGGATCTTCAGGAGGCTTGAAGCAAACCCTAAACCGTAAACCCTAAACCCTAAACCCTAAACCCTGATCCCTGAACCCTGAACCCTGAACCCTGAACCCTAAACCCTAAACCAATCCCCAAACCCTAAAGCCTGAACTAGGCTCATGCTTGGGCTCCTAGCCACTAGCTATGCCGGATGTGCCATGTTGAAGTACATGGTCATAGCCCCTGAAACCCTCGACTTTTCGAAAGTGACGTTTTGCGAGTTTAAGGTTTTTGCACTATATTAGTACTCTAATACTATTCTAATCTAGCTATATTGTTAATTAATAATTATAGGGTTTAGGGTTGAGCGTTTAGGACTACCCCCCCTGAATTATCGTAGAAACCCCGTGAAGGAGAACAAAAACTCAGAGAACTCCCCATGTGCATCGTGATCTGGGCATATTTCGGGTACTTTAGGGGGACGACTGCTTCAATGGTTTCGTAGCTATGTTAGGTCATTTGTGAAGCCAATATTGAACCTTGATGATTTGGTGTTGATGTTTCGCTAAATGTTGTGTGCAGCCTTTGGGCTATTTGGGCGAGGCGACTCACGTTTTTAGGGCTAGCTGCCCAGTTTTACCTTACCCTTCTCGCTTCCTGATAGAGAGATCTACATAATGCCTCACACACACTAACAACGCTAGTATATCCATGTCCATCCCAGTGCATCCCAGAAATCGCAGCGATCTGTGTCAGGGATGAAGCTCATTTTGTCAGACCCCCAGCATGCAATCATCGAAACCTCGACAGAATACCCAGAAACCCTCAAACTACAATTCCCTCAGAAGCCCTATGTCAAGATAATAGAAACCGACCTACCCCCCAAACGTGTTCGAACGTTCAGATCCCAGTCATCGAGCTCTAAACTCTAAACCCTAAACCCTAAACCCTAAACCCTGAACCCTAAACCCTAAACCCTGAACCCTAAACCCTAAACCCTAAACCCTAAACCCTAAGCCCTAAGCCCTAAACCCTAAACCCTGAAACCCGAAAGCCTGAACCCTGGCACCCTCCAGTCGCAGTCGGAGTTCCAGGTGCGGCATGCTGCTCTTCACAGGAGTGTCCTACTTCACGCCGCAGACCCCAGATGTTTGGGGTTTCGGGTTTAGGGTTTAGGGTTTAGGGTTTAGGGTTTAGGGCTCGTAGTGGCAGAAGGAAGGGCCTGCACTCATATTGGAATGATAAGGCTTGTGCATATATTCTTATTGATTGATTTGTTATTTGCACATGCATATCTAGTTGTTTGATGATTTTTTGTTTTAGTTTGCTTGATGGAACCAATTGTTAGATACCATATGCTTTCTATGTCAGCGTAGTCGTAATGTACAGGTCGTGTATATGGTACCAACATGCAGTGCGGCTGTGGTACATACACAGTCTTCGGTCGGTGTGTGTGTGTGAGAGAGAGAGATAGAGGAACGCTCTGATAACAGTCATACTTTGGGATCTTCCCCCCCCCCCCCTTATACTAACAGTCCTTAATAGGGGTTATAGTAGGGGATGCTCGAATCCCTATTAAGGACTGTTAGTATAAGGAGAAACATCCCAAGCCATGCTGCGCAGTTGATGTCAAGAATCTGATGCCACCCCGAATTGCAGGGGATGCATGCTGATTTGGCACCTTACGGAGAAGCCAGCATGACATCTGTGAAGCAAGCTGGGACGCGTTTAGGGTTTTGGGTTTAGGGTTTAGGGTTTAGGGTTGTGTACCTGCGAACAAGTACCGTGTCAGCTGCCGGAATCAGTTCGCCGAAGGTTGAGAGCACAATGCACATGTTGAGAGAACTAACCACGTCAAGGGTCGTCACTGTGTATACCTGGCTAGTTGACTGTCGAAGTACCAGTCATAAGGCCTGTGGGCCAGAACCTGAAGTCACGCATCAGATCCAACCAACCTAATCCCACAAGCCGTTCTCTAATTCATTTTTTGCGAGAGTTTTCAACCCCCCGGATTTTGCCCATGGTGTTTGCGAGGGTTTTGAAGCCACCGGAATTTGATCCCCATGGTTTTTTGCGAAGGTCTTGAAGCACCCAAAAATTTGATCCCCAAGGTATTTTGCCGGGGTGTAGTATGTTATACTCCGAAGAACAATTTTCGAAGCCCAGAGCCCCAGAAAGCCTCGGAGAGACGTTTTCTCGTATTCAGTTTGTACTACAAAGGACAACTTTCCAGACCCAAGGCTCACAGAGGCCGTTCCCCGTGCTTTCCCCGTGCTAAGGGGTGGTGCTACAAAGAACGACTTTCCAGGCCCAGAGCGGAAGCCTCAAACAGGCATTTCCCCATACTGAATATGTACTACAAAGAACGACTATCCGGGTCCGAAAAACGGTCCCCGGTACTGAAGTGGAACTACAAGGTACGACTTTCTAGGCCAGAGATCCGGCAAGCCTCAGAGAAGCATTTTTAAATTGGTACTGCAAAAGACGGCTAAGCCCCCAGAATTTACTAACGTGGAAAGAGCTCTTCGAGTCCGGGGATGAGGAGAGCAAGGAGAGTGACGTTGCCTGCAGGCCTGTCCTCTTGAAAAAGTGTACTTTGAGTGCAATGGGTCCTGTGGACAAAGC
This sequence comes from Symbiodinium natans, assembly GCA_905221605.1. NCBI lineage: Eukaryota > Dinophyceae > Suessiales > Symbiodiniaceae > Symbiodinium > Symbiodinium natans. The sequence continues at coordinate 125,627 of CAJNDS010000049.1, forward strand.
AAAGCGTTTCGCAGGTTTTGTCCTTAGAAAAAAGGGTAGGTAGTATAAACAAAAAACTGTACATCGTACAGAAAGACACTGTAGATATAAGTGAATAGATGCATCTTTGATTCAGGAGAAAAGCTTCTAATGTTCCCCGCGAATGGATCGCTTTGAGATAAGTTGTGTTCGGGATGGGTTGTGTTCGGGATAGGTGCACTAGGCTCGCAGAAAGTAGCTCCGACCTGATAGCGAACAGTGATGGAAAAAGCTCAAGCAACTTTAGCCCCAGCGGGAAGAAGTCACAACGCTAGATCTTTGAGTTCCCATACATACATACATACATACATACATATATATACATACAAATATATTTTCATAGGTCCGTTCACTAGACTGTGTGTTAGAAATAGTGTGAGGGCTTATTTTTTGTTACCAGAGTCTTATAGTAGACCCTACATGTCTGAAGGGGTTTTTAGGAACGCTTGAATCCAGGTTCGGAGCCATCAAGAGCTCACTGGAAATTGGAGCGAACTACGAGATGTACTTGGACCGGGGGTGCTCTTTTTGCTGGATGGGTTCGTGTTGCGCTCCCCACTCCACCCCCCCCCCCCCACCCCGGAACATTCAATATATATATATATATATAGACCATATATATATATACATACATATAAATCCTGAACCCCAAACCCGAAACCCGAAACCCTGCCAAACTGAGAGGACCTCTTCCTCGTGAACTTGGCCACGCAAGCCATGGCTGCTTGGCTGCCTCCCCGTTCCGTCCTTGCCGATGCAGACGTCGATCAAACCCATTCCCAACAACCCTAAGCCCTAACCCCAAACCCTAAACCCTAAACCCTAAATCTAAACTCCCGATTGCAGGTGACCTTCACTGATTACGGTTGGCTGCTCTACCTCGTGGTGTGGAGCTCGGCGCACCAAGAGCTGCAGAAGCCTACGCTTTCAAACGAATTGCTTAAGACCCCCCAACAAAACTGAAGATTCTTCCTTATAAGGGCAAATTCGGGAAATTAATTTCTTGTTTTTTCGGGGTTCTTGAGCAAATAGCAGCTTCTCAGTGTGGGTTTTCGGAGGATTTAGGGTTTGGAGATTTTAGGGTTTAGGGTTTAAGGTTTGGTTTAAGGTTTCGGGTTTGGGGTTAGGGGGCTAGGTTAGGGTTTAGTGTTTGAGGTTTAGGGTATTTTATAGGGGAGGAGGGAATGAGGTTCTTTTGTCTCACCCTAACCCTTGAAGGGACGAGGGAACTGAATGAACCAAACTCCTTAATTCCTAGGATGCCCGGTAGTACCCTTATGCCCCTTTTTGGGGGGTTTAGGTTCCCTTATAAACCCCTGTAAGCAAAAAAGGGCACCCTTTTTAAGCCTAGGTTACTGGGCAACCTAGATTCCTTATCAAGAACCAGCCAAAACAAGGCCCAAGTCTGGGTCGCAGGCTTGGGGTTTGCGGGCTTTCGGGATGTGAAATCAGATGTTTGGTCTTTTTTCTTAGTAGCTGAGTGAGTACACTATACACTTTTTGGGCTACGATAATCCCCTATAGATCCTGAAAGTGTACACTTTTTGGGGGCTTATGAACTCAGCAACTAAGATTTGTTGGGCCGCGGCCATGGTCTGCAGGTTCCTGGCTACGCCGGCTGGAAGGTGGTGAAGTTTGTGATGGACTATGCCTGCGCCTCGTTGGCTCTCCTTGGTCGGGTTTGGGGTTTAGGGTTTAGGGTTTAGGGTTTAGGGTTTAGGGTTTAGGGTTTAGGGTTTTGGGTTTAGGGTTTAGGGTTTTGGAACCCACCAGAGCAGAGCCAACCACAACACCCCGGAATGAAGAAAGAGACCTTCCTTCACACAGCCTGGCTCAGTTAAGGTTGCAGTTCTCTAATCACGCGGGGTATTGGGCAGGAAACCCCGAGCCCGAGATTTTCCGGAGGTTTCGCGGACGATGCCACGTGTCCCCTTTTGTGCTCATGGCGAGGTCTTCACTCCCACAGATCAGGAGATGGCAGAAAACGACCCGGAGGCGAGAAATGAAAGGGTATTAGGGTTTATGGAAGCCTGCTCAATGAGAGTGATTGTGTTGGGTAGCTGTTGTGAGTATTACCATGTAGGGGTGATAGGGGAGAACATTGGTCGTCATCTCGGTTCCTGCAGTACAGTAGGATTGCGTCATCAAGGGTACTGTAGTGTTCATGAACTTCCAGCTGCACAAGAAATCGACTTGACACTGTCCCGTTGCTCAGTACAAGAAGCGGATGGAGAAGAAGGAGAAGAAAGCCGAACGGCAAAAGTTCAAGGTCCAGGACTCTGGGCTTCTTGCGGACAAGACAATGTCATGACAGCAGCAGCGCCTCTTCATCAAAGCTCTGCTTTTCTGCACGGTGCCAAGGTTGTCAAGCACTGACGCGCGCATATCCGCAGCCCAAACGTTGGCTGCTGTGGCTGCGTGCTCTGCGGAAGCAAAGGTCGTCCGTTTTCTTCGCGTAAAAAGTGGAGACTGGCAATTTGAAGTCAGGGGCACCTCAAGCTTTGGACCCTTGCAAACAGCCAACGGCCAAATCCTGAGCCTTACTTCAGCCTATAACGTGTGATTTGACAAACCCCTAAACCCTGAAGTCCTGAAACCCAAGCCAGAGGTAAAAGCCCCAACCTCACTGCTAGCCTCTGGCTCAAAAGGGCCTGTTGGGTCGTGAGACAAAAGCCGTTCATCGACCCCGCTGATCGTGGCCGCAGGCTCGGTCGGCCCCAAACGGTCAAGCGAGGGGTTGAACTGGGGTTGAGGACTGACGGCAGGTTGCAGCTTGCCGGCTCTAGGCTCAGGACGGCTTGGGAATCGGGGTTCGTCGCTGGGTGATGGGCATCTCTTATATGACCAGGTAAGCATCCAGGCTTTCAGCACACAAACACACATGGCCAGGGAGGGAGCGCGCAAGAGAGGCTGATGGTAGACTCGCACACGGGAAACGGTGAGTCTAGACGTCTCCCTGCTCTCGCCCTTGGAAGAGTTTTTTTTTTCGCAGGAGGGCGTCGACATCATCTTTTCTGATCCCTAAACGAACCCCAAACCCTAGGCCGAGCTTTGGGGGACTTCTGGGTTCGAGTAAGCCCTAGGCCCCCAACCCTACACCCAAAACCCCTAAACCTCCAAGCCTCCTACACCCTAAGCCGCCTAAGACCCCAAGCCCTAAACCCTAAACCCCTCATCCCCTAAAACCCCCTCAGCCGCCTCTTCTGCCGCAGGGCCTCGGAACTGCCTTTGGGCCTCGTTTTTGGGAGCTAGTGCGCCTCAAGAGTTCTTTCGCAGCTTTGCTTCATTGGTTTAGGGCGGTTCGGGTTTAGGGTTTACGGTTAGGTTTTAGGGTTTAGGACATGTAGGAGTTTAGGGTTTTGGGGGTTGGCAGTATAACGAGAGCTCGTGGTCTCTTGGCGGATGGTCCAGGTACAATTCGATGAAGCTGCTATCCCTCATCCTCTACAGGTGGCAGGAGGCCTGCCGAAGTCTTCTTTGTTTAGGGTTTAGGGTTTAGGGTTTAGGGTTTAGGGTTTAGGGTTTAGGGTTTAGGGTTTAGGGTTTAGGGTTTAGGGTTTAGGGTTTAGGGTTTAAGGTTTAGGGAGACTTTCGGGTTTCGGGTTTCGAGTATTGGCACGCTGCTGGCTGTCTTGGCACACCTAGTTCTCGGACACGGAGGTTTACGATGTTAGCGGTATTCTTGGGTTTAGGGTTTAGGGATTAGGGTTTAGGGTTTAGGGGTACCTCATTGGGGTCCCTAATGATTCTAAAAGGGATCCAATTCTTTGGTCGTCTATGTTGGGGCTCCCTTCTTATCGCAAATCCACATATGGGTATTTCCCAAAACTTGGGGTACCCCTTTGATACCCGAAATCCAATAGAGTCCCCGTAAAGGGACCCCCCCCCCCCCCCCCCCTAAACCCTAAACCCTAAACCCTAAACCCTAAACCCTAAACCCTAAACCCCCCTAAACCCTAAGCCCCCCTAAACCCTAAACCCCCCTAAACCCTAAACCCTGAACCCTAAACCCTAAACCCTGAACCCTGAACCCTAAACCCTAAACCCTAAACCCCAAAAAAATGGTACCCCAATGATGGTAAGCCCACATATACTCTAGGACCTTTGATGCCATGTTGCAAGGACAACAGCGTCGAGCTGGTGAACTGCGAAGAGCTGCCAGGGCCTCAACGGGTGTGGGGTTTAGGGTTTAGGGTTTAGGGTTTTGGGTTTTGGGTTTTGGGTTTTGGGTTTAGGGAGCTTCCTTCGGGTGGTGGAAAGCCGCCGCATGCAGCAAGAAAGCTAAGGATTAGCACGCTTTGGGTTTGGGAAGTTTAGGGTTTGGCAGCATAGGATTTGGGAAGCTGTGGGCTGAGGAAAGCAGCGTTTTCAAGGTTTCTAGGGGCTGCCTAAACCCTGAACCCTAAACCCTAAACCCTAAACCCTAAACCCTAAATCCTGCGCTTTCGAGGAGTCCTTTTCCTGATGCGCAGGACCTCGTTCAGCTTTTTCCATCGAGGGCCTCTTCGCGAACACATCAAGCCGGGATCTCGACCTTGTTTTCTACTCGTCAAATACGGAATTGACTAAACAAGGAAAACCGACAAGGTTCAGAGGCGAGGCTTTGTAACGTCCTGACCCCCCCCCCCAAAAAAAAACAAAAAACAACAACAGCACCTTAAGCTAAGCCCTCCCAAAAAGCATCCCAAAACCCTAAAGCCCCGAAAGCAACATCACCTGAGTCCAAAAAGCCCCAAGAGCCCCAAACGCCAAGGCACGAAAACCTCCACCAAGTCCCCAAAAGCCTAAAGCCGGAAAGCCCACTACCTAAGTTAGGGTTTAGGGTCCAGTTACAAACATTGGGCGAGATCCTGATCCCAAACCCTGAGAGCCCCAACACCCTCCACCCAACACCCTAAGCCCGAAAGACACTAAGCACCTCTGAAAACTCAAGATGTTCAACAGCCCTGAAAGCCCTGAAAAGCCTAAATGCCCTAAAAACCCTAAAAACCCCAAAAATCCTAAAAACCCTAAAACCCTAAAAACCCTAAAACCCTAAAAACCCTAAATCCAAAGAGGCCCTCAAATTCTGCACGGCCACCGAAGACCGAGGTTCCACAGCCGCCTGATCGCCACGCGCACTCCTCCGGGACACGAGCTGGGTTTAGGGTTTAGGGTTTAGGGTTTAGGGTTTAGGGTTTAGGGTTTAGGGTTTAGGGTTTAGGGTTTAGGGTTTAGGGTTTAGGGTTTGGGTTTTAAGTAGGGTTTAGGGTTTAGGGCTTTTAGTGTTTAGAGCTGCGGTGAAGAGGACCATGCAGTAACGGAGAGTTCAGGGTTTAGAGTTTAGAGTACCGCAGAACGGAGGACAGCGACAAAGCATTGACTTTGACCAGAACCTGGGTAAGTGCTACTCCTGGTCCCATCCAGAGGCCAGCCAGGAACCAACAGGGGTTTAGGATGTAGGATTTGGGGAATTTTGGCTTTAGGGTTCAGGGTTGCGGGTTTAGGATGTAGGATTTGGGGTTGAGGGTTCAGGGTTTAGGGTTTCATCGTACTTTGGATGTAGAAGTTGAAGGATTTAGGGTTCAGGGCCTACGCAGCAGTGCACAAGGCAGTTCAATGGGTGACACAACTGTGCGGCCTAGCAGTCTGGACAGCTGGTTTGTGCGGAACCAAAAATTGTGTGTGTGTGTGTGTATGTATGTATGTATGTATGCATGCATGCATGCATGCATGCATGCATGCATGCATGCATGTATGTATGTATGTATGTATGTATGTATGTATGTATGTACTTGTGTTACTTCTGTTTTCTATGCATGTACATATGTATGTTTTATGTTCTTCGATTCTTTGTCCCCCCCGTTATTGGGCTTCAGAGGGATCGATAGCTTCCTCCAAACTTCCTGCTGCCCTGAAGCGCGCACGCTTCCTCAGTGAAGCCTAAGCTCTACAAACCCTAAACCTTATAAACCCCTAAGCCCCAGAAACCCTAAACCTTACATAAACCCTGTACACCCCTATGAACCCGAAATCCCTAAACCCGATAAACCCCATCAACCCTCGACCTGCAGTGAAGCCTAAGCCCTAAACCCCAAACCGTAAACCCTGAAGCGACCATGAGAGGCCGGTGGTTCGACAATTACGGCCACTGTGCTCGTAGACGGTCTGACGCTCATCCTCACCCTGCAGCAGGGTTTAGGGTTCAGGGGTCTTGGGGCTTAAGTATTGTTTGTTGTATTTGGTTCATCGTTTACGCCCCTAAGCCCCACACCCTGCTTATAGTACATTAGTGGGGCTCTTCCGGGATGAATGTAGGGGTCCAAATAGTTACTAACATTATTCCCTTATGGTCCCTAGAAAAATATGCTGTAACCCCCAAAACCCTGAACCCTACCATTAGAGCCCCCTAAACCCTAAACCCTAAACCCTATATAATTCTACTAAAGTAAGAGCCCCAAAAACTTTTCTAATTATCAAGGCCCCTATCAAGCTCTGGAGTAAGGCCCTTGGGTGCAAAAAAGGATAATCTAAGGGTTCACCAATTAAGGGCCCCATACTCAGGGACCATGTACAACCCTTATTCTTTTTTGAGGGTTTTGATTCCCTTATAAGCCCCGCCAAGCCACAAAGGGCACCCTTTTTTGTTCCTACCTCCTGGGGACGACATGAACCCTCAAAGGGTTTGATTATGGTTCATATGCCTGAATAGGATTTATAGTAGTACAGGGCGCATGGCCCCCAATTTCAGGGTGCATGAGCTGTGGGATGACGTGGAGGGGTCTTGGACGATGCGAAGGTGAGTATCCCATGCGGGTGGCCTTCGCGCTGGCCGCGGAGGCCGGGGGGGGGGTACATTGCTTAGGGTTAGGGCTTAGGGTGTAGGGATTAGGGTTTAGGGTTTGGCAACCCTGAACCCTAAACCCAAAACCCCAGCCCCCACACAACACCCCGGGGGGGGGGGGGGGGAGGGGGACCGGGTGCGCTCTGATCATGTGTTTCTAGGCCGGGTTGCTGCGTTCAATGCAGGCCACCGGGTACTGATGATGCGGCCTCAAACCCTGAACGCAGCCGTAATCCCTGCAAAGGAGCCCTGCGGTACACGGGACCCTACACCCTAAACGTTTAAGGGTTTAGGGTTTAGGGTTTAGGGTAATTAAGGGCTTCCGACCCTGAGCCCTGAGCACCCCGAGGTTTAAAACCTCAGGGTTTTCGGGGTTCGGGGACCTCCCCCAAAGAATCCGCCCTAAATCCTAAACCCTAAACAGTTTCGAGGCGATCCGCATCCTCAGGGAGACTGTCCCGAAGGATACTGTGGAGGCAACGTACTGGCTGGTTCTTCATCTTGGTCGGGAACGAGGGAATGGGGGCCCTATATGATCCCTGAAAGGGTAGAAACAAAGGGCCCTCATTCAATTATTCCGTAGTAAGAATTAATTAGGGAGTTTAGGGCAAACGCGGGAGAACAGAATTCTCCAGGGTCAGACGGTCAGAAGGCAGAACATACTGTGGGTTTGGGAGACTAGGAAGCTTTTCTAAAATCTCTGGCAATTTCTCAAACGAAGCATAGACTCTCTTTGTTGGTCTTTGCGTGCTTCCTGTTTTTCGAACTCTTCTACATGGTCGGCTGAAGCTGCTTGACTTCTCGGGTCCAATTTGTTCAGCCCTAAGTCTCTGAATCTTTTTTTGTTTATGTTATATGTTGTATCCTGTCTGTTCTACATAATTTATGTGAGATGTTATACATTACTTATTTATATTAGATGTTATACATTGCATATATCAGGCATGTAAGACCCTAATATGGCTCCTGAATAATTCGTCACCACTCGGGTGCACGCACGAGCTTCTCCGAATCGTCCTGTGCAGGCCGCTAAAGCCGACATGGCGATCAACTCGCCCGAGATCCAGGCCACGCCTAAAGTTCACCACAGGGTTTGGGTTCGGGTTTAGGGTTTAGGGTTTAGGGCTCCGGTGCAAGCAATGCTGGATAATGCTGGTGTCTTCCACGCCGAATTTACTTGGAGGCCCTCTTCGCGAAATTCCAGAACCCAGCGGAGGCACGCGCCCTAAGCCGTTACGGCAAATCATCCAAGCTTGTGGTGGTACCGTTTCTGCGAATTGCATATTGCTTCTGAGGCGCTGAGACCCGCAAAGGGTCTATAATTAGTTCGTACGAACATCCTAGCACTCTCTGAAGCTAGTCACACCCATTCGGGGTACATGCTGCTTCCACCTCTCAGCTTACAAGAGTCCGACTTACCTTCTCGAACCATGTCTTGGGAAGGTGCTTCTGATGTTTGGCGGATGACAGTTCTGGCAGTCTTAGGTTAAATGCCATGATTGCTGATGTACTTGTGAGAAGTGTGAAAGTTCTGGGTGTCCGCGAGTGAGGAATGGGAAAGGGGTGTGTGGGTGGCTTAAACCCTAAACCCTAAACCCTAAACTCAGGGCACGGCCACGTCAAAGTGGCCGTGGTGATTTCTGACCCAATCCCCGTTGCGAGACCTCGGACCTGCTTCGAAACGGTTGCCCTGAGTTTATCTAAGCCTGGCTCTTCTGCATCACGAACTTAATCTTACATATAAATATCTATATATTTATATAAGTAAATAAATATAAATATAAATATATATATATATATATATTTATTTATATATTTATATTCATTTATTTATGTTCTGGAAGGATATGGTGTTCTATGAGATGTCATACTATGGAAGGATTTGATCTTGTAGTATTTGTCATATCATGAGGCGGACAAGCTCACAAAGATCGAGAAGGACTTGGAGGAGGCGCAGGGAGAATGAGGACTTGGGGATGCTTGGGTCACCCCCAACGGGTTTCGAAGAAGCCCGGATATGGCTGGGGTTTAGGGTTTAGGGTTTAGGGTTTAGGGTTTAGGGTTTAGGGTTTAGGGTTTAGGGTTTAGGGTTTAGGGTTTAGGGTGGATGTTTATGGTTGAGGGTTTCGGGCTTAGGGCTTAAGCGGTTAGGCCTCTGGTGTTTTATCTAGTGTAAATTTTAGACGCCGGCTCGACATGGCATCATCATATGCTGACCTGCTCCGAGCCCCGTCCGTGTTTGTTGCAGCCATATGAAGGCTTGAGCTCCTTTCACATGCCTTGTCTTCTGGGGGAAGAGACGCATGTGACATGTTCGTCAGGGGCCCTATGTGGGGACCTTAGACTCAGAACACCGAAGAACAAACACACCAATCCACCCCCAACCCTCCACGGTCTGCAAACCAAGCAGCCCAGGCCCGACCTGAACTAAAGCGTGGAACTCTTGCAGAAGCTTAGATATTTGATAATATTGTCCCCTGAATCTCTTCAGAAGCTTATCATATGCAGCTCCAAGTACCCATTCTAATGTTCAATAGGCCCTAGAGGATCCATCCGTGGTCCACCCTACCCCAAGCGCGTAATTCAAGTAGAAAACTCGACAAGCACTAACGTTGGCAGAGCACCATTCCAGAGGATGGAGAAGGCGAATTCTCTTCCGATAGCCGCTCTTTGTGCAGGGGCCTCCATTGGTCTCTGGATCTTGTGGCGGAAGGTACGAGACACAACTCCAAGCAGCATCCCCTTGGCCGAGGGGGGTGTGCCGGTCCTGGGACATGCTCTTCAGCATCTTAGTAGCCCAGTGGTACCCTTTTGTTCCTTTTTTTTGGTTCTGGGTTCCCTTATAAAGTAACCAACCCAAAAAAAGGGTGCCCTTATTATAATATATGCTTACTGGGCTACTAAGGTACAAGGAGGATCCTGCCGGCTGCATTCGGAAGCAAGAGCTGCTTGTGGGCAACTCGGAACCCCCTTAGTGGTAGCTACATGTGGTTCCTTTGTTTAAGCTGAGGTTCCCGTCTATTATAACCCTGAACCCTAAACCCTAAACCCTAAACCCTACGCCCTAAGCCCTAAGCCCTAAGCCCTAAGCCCTAAGCCCTAAGCCCTAAACCCTAAACCCTAAACCCTAAACCCTAAACCGAAATAGGGGTTACCTTTGTGGTCTAAGAAGCCGAGGCAAGATCTTCTGGATCAACTTGGCCGGTCGCCGCATGGTTGTGGTCGGCTCCGATGCAGAGGCCATGAAGCAACTAGGACCCGGAGTACACAGGCCCTTACTTCCATTCGGTTTAGGGTGTAAGGTTTAGGGTTTAGGGTTTAGGGTTTAGGGTTTAGGGTTTAGGGTTTAGGGCTTCTAATCTCCTTAAACCGAAAAGGGCACCCTTTTTATTCCTAGGTTACTCCTGGGCTCTAGGCAAGTGGCGATGCAGCCTGCGACGGTGCTTTCGGCCCAGCGGGCCGTCGCCGAGATCGGCTTTGAGTACCTCCTCGGCCCGGCAAATGTTTACAGAGGGACCACCTTTCACAAGCGGGTTCTGAAGGAAGAGGTGAATCCCAAAGCAAAGTTGGAGGCCCTGCTGCCCATTTTTTCCCAGGCGCTGTCCCGGGCACTGGATGACGAGGCAGGTGCTCTCATGGGCCCTGGCACCACATCAGACAGCGTCCTCGCGCATCCTGACGCCTTCCACCTGGTTCGTCGATGCATCTTGCGTGCCACTCTGGATGTCTTGGTCTCCCCGAGCCTCTTGCATAGGGATCCTTCGCTGCTGTCGGCACTCATGACCTTCCAAGACCATGTGGAAGATGCAACTGCCAAGGCGGCAGTCCTCCCACGCCTTCTGTCCCTCCCCCTGTGTCTCTGGCCCATGGCCCTCTCCAGGCGGCGCTTGGCCGGGCGCCTAAGGCGCCTGCTGGCAGGCGATGCGCCAGATGGAGGTATCTCTGGCGTTTTTAGTGTCCTAGGCTCATTTGTCTAGCCACTTTCTTTTTTGGGGGTCTCCGACCAACAGTCACCCTAAAAAGCCCTTCATCCCAAGCCTTCGCGCGCAGGTCGTGGGCCCTGGCTTCGAGCCTTCCAGTCCGAGCAGGTTCCGCTCAAAGATGCCGCCGAGTTTCTTATCGGCTTCTTGGTAGCCCAGCGGTACCCATTTCTCCCTTTTTTGGTCTTCAGAGGTTCCCTTATAAAATAACCCTAAACTCCAAAGCCCTAAAACCCTAAACCCTAAACCCTAAACCCTAAAGCCCAAAAAAGGGTGCCCTTGTTAAAATATGGTTCCTGGGCAACCGAGGCTTGGTCTTCGCAGCACACAAGAACCCTGCGACTTGAAATGAGGTTTTGGGGGGGGTTTAGGGTTTAGGGTTTATGAGGTTTTGGGGGGGTGGGTTGCATCGGGTACCCTATCTACTCCAGAGTTATAATTACGCCCTAGGCATCCCTAAAACCGAAGTAAGAATAGAACCCTGAACCCTAAACCCCCCTCAAAAAAAATCTTAATCAAACATAAAAACCCTAAACCCCATAAACCCCATGAACCCCATAAACCCTAAAAACCCTATAAACCCCCATAAACCCGATAAACCGTGTCAACCGTGTAAACCCCAAACCCTGTAAACCCTAAAGAACCCTAGAAACCCTGAAAACCCTAGAAACCCTATAAGCTCTATAAACCGTAGGGTTTAGGGTTTAGGGTTTAGGGTTTAGGGTTTACAAAACCCTTTAAAACCCAAAAGAACCCACGAGGCGATTGGCGCGGCGCAGTCCCTGTGTTTCCTGCGCTCCTTGGATGGGGAGGTGCAGGAGGCTGCGACGGCCGAGGCTCCCAAGCTGATTGCTTCCATGATTGGGTTTTGGGTTTAGGGTTCAGGGTTTAGGGTTTAGGGTTCAGGGTTTAGGGTTTAGGGTTCAGGGTTTAGGGTTTAGGGCTTAGGGTTTAGGGTTTAAAAGTTTAGGGAGTTTAGGGTTCAGGGTTTATGGAGTTTAGGGTTCAGGGTTTAGGGAGTTTTAGGGTTTAGAGCTTAGGGTTTGGGTTTAGGGAGTTTAGGGTTGAGAGTCTAGAGTTTAGGGTTTAGGGAGTTTAGGGTGTTTAGGGTGTTTAGGGTGTTTAGGGTGTTTAGGGTTTAGGGTTTAGGGTTTAGGGTTTAGGGTTTAGGGTTTAGGGGAGGCCACGAAGCTGCTGGCTGCCATGGGCCAAGAGCGTGGGGCTGAGGTACCTCGGAGACTTCAAAAACTGGTTTTAGGGTTTAGGGTTTAGGGTTTAGGGTTTTAGGGTTTTGGAGTACAACACGTCAATATTTGTTGGTTCTGAGTTCTTTAACGTTAAAGCAACCCTATACTTTAATGTTTTTTGTTCTGGGTTCCTACTATAGCTACTTAAGCCTCAACGGTATATACTTTTTCCAGGGTCTACTCCAAAGTAGGGAAGAAGGAACCCTGAGAGGGCTTATTCAACTTGTGGTGCTCATCTCTAGGTAGGCCCTTGGGGCATTTTATATGTCTTCCTGTATTGGGTTTAAGAGTATCATATTCAGGAATATTTTTCAGACGGTTATGATATCGTAGCCCAGGGTAGATGATCCCAAGTTTAGGGCTCATGTTCAAGGAAGCACTGCTAGCAGCGACCACGCTGCGCAAGTGCGTGCTTGAAACCATGCGAGTGACCGCACATACCCTGGGAGCCCTGCGCTACGCCAATGCGCCGCTGCAGATTGAGACCCGGACCTCGCAGGTCACCATCCCCCAAGGAGCAACAATTGCTGTTGCGCACAACTCCACTCACACTGATACCAGGGTGTGGGGTTCTGAGGCATCGGAGTTTCGACTGGACAGGCCTGAGTGGGCACGACATGAGGACATCTCATCTCCGGTGGATCCGTACAAGCTGACAACCTTCTCTCAGGGAGTCCACAAATGCCCGGGCGAAAAATTTGCGCTGGCAGTTATGCAGATGATGATGGCCATTCTGCTAGCCAGGGACAGCCGACTGGTTCACGTGCCGAAGATTTCGTTCGAACGCGCCACTCTGGCCCAGCGCGAAGGGCCAGTGCCCGTCACTCTTCGACTCCAGGCACTCGCGTGACCGGGAAGTGAGCTGGTGTCTTGCTTTGGTGCACAGACAGCGTAGCTGAGTGCGGCAGCAGAAAAAGATTTTTCCACTACAGCGGCGCTTGCCAGCCCACGGCACCATCTAGGATCTAGCCACCTGCAGGTTAAAGGAGTCGTCATGCAGTCGATGGATGACCTGCTTAAGCGCGGCCCCTGCCTCGGGCATGATAAATCAGACCTGCTTAATGCTTGCAGATGTGTGACCAGAGAAGGAAACAGCCGATGCCCTGCGATTACCTTAAGGGAGGTAGGTGAAAACTTGGCAACCCTAAACCCTAAACCCTAAACCCTAAACCCTAAACCCTAAACCCTAAACCCTAAACCCTAAACCCTAAACCCTAAACCCTAAACCCTAAACAGCAACGCGCCACCACCATCACTTCCCGTTTGAGGCGAGTCTTTGGACCAGCTGATGCAGAAAAGCAAGGACATCGTACAGATAGAAATCGGGCGGTGCACTTCTGGGGTTAGGGTTTAGGGTCTTGGGTTTTAGGGAGTAGGGTTTAGGGCTTTGGCCTTCAGCGGGCCTGCGCCTGTTGCGTATGTGTTGCCATGAGCTGGCAGGACCTCTCCAGCACCTCAGTGCAGCAGCTTGGCCAATGAAAGTGTAGGAAACGTAACTTTCACCATCTGTGTCTACGTTGCTGGCACTTGGAGGTTCATGGGTAGTTACAAGTATGGTGATAAGTATGGTAATTACACATACCTATAACCCTATTTCGGATACTTACATAACCCTACTATAGAACTGCCCATGAACCTCCAAGCAGTTGGAGAAAGCAGACGGTGGAGGCACGTGCTTCCACACCATGCAAGCCAAGGTTCTACCGAACCGCCAAGAAGAACAACCAGTGCTGTAAGATGTACTGATCAAGTGGGGACCTTCCCGAATGGGTAGTGCGAGGCTTGCCTGTTTGTTGTTCATGGTGGGTGGGATTCAGGGTTTTGGGGGTTGAGGGTCTAGGGTTTAGGGCACGTGAACCCGCACATGCGCTTGTTTCGCCTGCTTGTTCCCTTTCTTTCCGTTCCCTCTGGTTGCTTCCCTCTTTTCCTTCTCTGTTCGCCCATTCAGCTCGTTCTGCTACCAGTAGCTCCTTTTCCTACGCTTCTACATCTTCAACATCTGGAATTCAACAACTGTCTCGATCCTTGCATTGCTTGCTTGCTTCTTGCTCACTCCCTTCCTTTCGCTCCCCGTTCCATCCTCCTTCCTCGCTTGGCCCTGCCACTTTGGGTTTTCCACAATTGGGGGCTCCTTTTTTTCCCCATTGCCGGAATCTTCCCAACGCGAAGAACGCCCATAGAGCCCTCGCATAGGGGTCGGAATAATTACCAATCGTATTCCCTTATGGCCCCCTTTATAAATGTGCTATAATAACCCCCAAGACCCTGTTCGAATTCTTAAGGTCCCTATATTCAACCAAAACCCTAAAGACCCTGAAACCCAGAGTCGGGACTCCGCGTGCGGGTTAGACACAAAAGAGCACGATGCAGTTCGAGATGCACATCTACGCAGGTTCTGTTTGCAGATGCCCCCAGAGCTCTGCACATTGTTGTGGCACAAAGCAGATGAGTGACACCTCGAAGCATCACAAGGGGATACCCTTGGATTACCTGGATGTCCAGGACGCACCGCGATGTGTGCGCAAGGGCAAGGGAAGGAGCGAGAGGAGCCGTCGACATCCCACGAAAGACTCCTGTAAGATTGTCAGAGAGTGCATGTTGAACGACACTTGTGCCATTCCTCCGATCAAGTCGTGCGGAGCGGAAACTCCTTGAAAGTGCTCTTCAGGCTTTGGGCTTTGCAAGAGGTTTCGTGTTCCAGCGCTCGTCAGCTTCAGATCCCGAACCCTGGTGGGTATGTGAGCGTCTGCCCGGAACATCTCCAAGCGCGAGAGCCGACACCCAAAATGTTCATGCGTGAAACCAAAACCCGAAACCCTCAACATCAAAATTAGACCCTAAACCCTCAACCCTAAACCCGAAGAAGCTTTTCGCGCGCGAACCCCGACTTGCGCACCAGGTCCCATCGGACTTTGCACTTTGGTCGGTGCCGGCCTGAGCTGCGCAAGCCAAGAGTTTGTTGTATGGTATCTGACATGGTTATATGTTTAAATGAGTATATGATTATATGACTATATTTTCATATGCTTATAAGATTACATGCTTATAAGATTATGATTTTTGCAAATAAAGCATACGTATCTTGGTTTACCAGCGTATAAGAATGTAATGATGTCATGATAAGAGCATACCACTGTGCTATTAGTGTGTTATAGTATTGCATGGTTTTATTGTCATGTGACTATAATCGTATACGGGTTTATCATTGAATTAGTATATTATTACATTATAATAGTATAAAATGTTTACATTTCGATTGTGTTCTGACATTGGTGTATTACTACAGTAGTACATTTATCTGCTGATATTTGCTATCATATAGTAGTCTTCTAGTACTTCATACTATTGTTTTATGATGTCCTTTCGTTCTTTTTTTTACCAGAGTAGTGTATTTCATTTCGTATTGCTACAATATTATACTCATGTATTAGTGAATATTTTAGTTGGTCATGCTGTTTCATTTTCCTGTTATTCTATTCAACTCTTCATGTATTGCTAGAATTGTGTATCGTTGTAGTGTTTTTTCTATGTTCGTATTCTGATGTCGCTTCATGATTATGCTATTATATTGTTGTCTGATTATATGGCTGTACTTTTTGTTGTTACATACACTAATATAGCACTTTGCTAATATAGCGTTTTACTTTTCCACTAGTAACTTAGTGATATAGTAGTTTACTAATCTAGTTCTGTATTTTGTATTTTGATGCAGTATTCCATGTTTATTTCAGCATATTCTTGTAGTTTCTTAATTTTCTAACAGTGGTATACTTTATTTGCGTATATCAGTATACTGTTCTATGTTTTAGTGTGTCCTTGCATGTTTCTATTATAATATTTGAGTTTGTATGTATGTATATATATATGTATTTATGTATTGATTTACGCATTTTTGTTGTATACTAGTATATTACTATACTGTTGGTAGTTAGCTCATCATATGTTGTTTTAATGCTATATAGTATTGTTTAGGGTTGTTTGTTCTGCTTTGTTGCTGCTGCTGCAGGCCCCTGAACTGAGAGCAGCATCAGGAGGTGACCCACGTCCAAACAAGAACACATGTTGACAGCATGCCCATCTTATCGATGCTTCCCTCACCCAAAATTCAGTCTCGAGCCCCTCACCGCTATTGGAGCAGAGGAGGTAGATGCTGGTGGCACCGTAAGCAACTTTTGTACAGGATTGCCACGAGTGCCCCCCCGTGGAGTCGAGTGCATCTTGGAGCAGAAGATGTGCTCGAGGAAAACCATTGTGCCATGCATGTTAGAGACACCCGGCTTCTAAGCCCTAAACCCTAAACCCTAAACCCCAAACCCCAAGCCCTAAACCCTAAACCCTCAGGGTTGGTCGATTTTGCCTTATGGGCACAAGATTGGCCCAAGATAATGAGGCTGAGATCAGAAAGCCCAACGGTCTGAGACCCTAGGAGCATGAATGCCAACTTCAACCCCAAACACCTAAGGGTTTACGGCTCTAAATCGATCCGGCAGCTTCATCAATGTAGGACCTTGATACATGTTGGTATGTTCCCTTAGAGGGCTTAAGAGAGTCTTCTGTAGGTACATTTTTGTGAGTGTTTCTTTTAGGGCCTGGTCATCTGTTGTTTGAACCTGGTTGCGACAAGGTCTGCAACTTGTCGCAGCCTTCTGGGTTTACCTATCAACCTCGGGGTTCAGGGTTTAGGGTTTAGGGCTTGGGGCCAGAAACCCTTCGTCCCTTCATGGAGAGTTAGCCTCCCTTGTACGCCCAAGGCCCAGTAGTGCCCTTATTCCCGTTTTGCGGGGTTTAGGTTCCCTTCTAAACCCCTTTAAGCAAAAAAGGGTACCCTTGTTAAGCCTAGGTTACTGGGCAGCCTAGTGAAGCAATCGGATTTTGGGTTTGAGGGTTCAGGAGGTCGCAGCAGAAGCTTCATGGACGTCACGGCATGGGGCGCAAAGCTGTCATGGACAAGTTCACCTCACATAGGCAGTCAATTCACTAACATACATGTCAGAGAGGTGTCCCAGGAATGAATGGCATAAGGATGACGATTTCTTGCTTGTCCGCCCTATAGCGTGGTGGCGATTCCTAATGGTAGTAACGGTGCAAATAACAACAATATAATAACAATAAAAATAATAATAACAATAATAACAATAATAACAATAACAATAATAATAATGATCATAACCCTCTTTGCAGGGCTGAGGGTTTTTGCTTGAGCCATGCGGCGATCTGGCAGCACGGCTTTGCTGCTAGGCCCGGGGACTACTTGGAGGTTCATGGGTAGTTATAAGAAGGGTTATAAGTATCCTAAATAGGGTTATGAGTAGACTTCTAATCCTACTTGTGTACCCTAAATAGGGGTATGAGTATAGCGACCATACTGAGAGCCCTACTTATAACTACCCCTGAACCTGCAAGTTCTCGTGGGTGCCATGGATGCTCCCGAATTTAGAAACCATCGCAATCCTGAGGCCCGCAGTGTAACGGCTGGCTTTGGGGTCGCGTGCTCTTGAGACGAGCGCCGGGGGAATGCAGAGAGTCCCTGAACCTATGCAGCTGAACACCATTTGCACGCTGCAAGGGCTTAGGGTTTAGGGTTTAGGGTTTTGGGTTTTGGGTTTTGGGTTTTGGGTTTTTAGGGTTTTGGGTTTAGGGTTTCTATTCAGGGTTTAGGGTGTGCCTTTTAGGGTTTACGGCCACAACTTCAACTTCACAGCTTCAGTGCCCAAATCTTTGCCTGGCGAAAGGTCTGCCGGCCGTTTGGTTCGCGCGCCACACGCTGGCCTCAGCCCGAGATGCTCCTTGATAGGCTTTAGGGTTCAGGGGTTTGAGGGTTTGGGTGTTCATCATCCATGGACCAGGCAGTCGTACCGTGCAGAGTACACACTCATGAAGGCCCACATTGGCGACAAAGCGCCCTTCTTTGAAACGAGCTTATGGCTAGGAATGCTCTGGTCACTGGGAGTCTCGGGAGAGATAGACGAGAACAAGCAGGGGGGGGGGGGAAAAGAAACACAACAAACGAGGGAACCAGCAACCAGCAAAAACAAAAAAAACAAACATAAACAACAAGGCACAAAAACGCGGCTTCAGTCCCGGGCTCATTTTTCTGCTTATTTTGCATGTTTGTGTATTCCGTTTTCCTCGAGAAAGGCAAAAAAGCACCACCAACAAAACAAGGCAAAACAAACGCAGAAAGCAGTAGCAAACAAGCTCCGGGGCCCTTCTTCACCGTCCTCTGTTTCCTTATTTGGTTTGCTTTGTTTTTGCTTGTCCCCCTTGATGTTATCTTTTCCTGGCTTTGCACGAACTTCTGCACCTATCTACCTTCTAAGGGTCCCTTAACATGGCTCCTTGCTTTCAGAAAAGATTTCTGACGTGCGGGCCCTTGGGTTTCCATAGGGTATATAAGGGGTATATAAGGGAACCCTAAAGAAGGGCTTATATGAAGGGACCATGCAATGAACTGCCCAAAGAGACCTTTTCCCCCACAAACCTCCCAACCCCCTGTCAAATGTGCACCCAAAGGGCAGCGACTGCAACCCTCAGAACCCCCAAGCCCCAAAATTCCTAAATGGTGGTCTCCGATGTCAGGGTACCATATTGGGGTCCCTATTCAAAGGGAATTCTACGATTTAAGCCCTACACCCCTGAACCCAAGCCCTAAACCCTAGCCCTGGACCAAAAGACCGGCAGAACACGAACCCTCAACCCTCAACCCTCAACCCTCAACCCTCAACCCTAAACCCTAAACCCTAAACCCTAAACCCTAAACCCTAAACCCAAACTCCTAAAACTTCCACGGGTGCGGAGGTCTCGACCTTCGGGGTCATCAGCGATGTGCGGGCCTTTGCGCAGCCAAGTTACATGCAACGTGTTTGAGCTCACATCTGCCGTTAGGGTTTAGGGTTTAGGGTTTAGGGTTTAGGGTTTAGGGTTTAGACTTTAGGGTTTAGGTTTTAGGGTTTCGGGCTTAGGGTTTAGGTTTTAGGGTTTAGGGTTTAGGGCTTAAGGTGCAGCAGCCAGCGTATCGCAACCAGGGCAGAGACCCCCACGTGGTGGCATGTACTGAGAGCACTCTGACGTCACCGAATGCCGCCGCAGCCGTTTGCTTTTCGGACCCCCAAAGACCTGTGGGACGGGCCCATAACCGCGGCCATGGCCCTCATCTCCTACCACTATGAGGAGACAGGGCCCCCAGCAGGTCAGCTTGATGGCGTGTGGCTGAATGCAGATTGTCCATGGGAAGAATACACGGTCACAGGCCAGCGAGTGAGACGGAGCAACTCTCAAGGAATCCGGGAGTTCAGCATTCAGTGGGATCCAGCACGGCTCTCCTGGCAATGGGGAAGACACGGTCGCCTCAGCATGCAATGGCTTGGGGTGGATTCGATCGCATGGGTGCCAGATATGTCGTGTGAACACCACAACGGTCGTGTGTGGCGGTGGAGACGCGTTCAGCCCAGCACTCCTCCTGTCAATACCTTGCATGCACAAGCCCATCGGGATACCCGCGTGACCACCATGACCCATCATGCAAGAGACGTCCACCGCCCACCTCGTGAGCAGCGGCGGCCCAGTCGAAGCCGGAGTAGGGGCCGCCACTGGCACAGCCATGGCAGACACAGCCACGGCCGGTACCGCAGCCGCAGGAACTTCACGGACGCCCAGCTTCCATGTGGCTTGACGCACCGCGAGGTCTACAGTCTACTCTCCCGTGAGATTACGCCCGAGGATTACGAGATGCTCTTGCGGCTCGATGAGTTTGTTCCCAAGGGAAAGGTTGCCACGGAGGAGGAAACCAATGAAGCTCTCCAAACCATTCCGGTGCACGAGGTTCTCGGTAAAGAATGTCCGATTTGTCTTGCCCCATTTAAGGAGGCAGAGAGTGTGGCAGCAGTGCCCTGTTCACATACATTTCACAAAGATTGCATTTCTACTTGGCTCTCCAACTACCGGAGAACTTGCCCGCTGTGTTGCACGGAGCTCGAACGAGCCTAATATTATTCTTGTGCAGAACCGTGCTGCGCGATGTGCGCTATGCTGAGCACTCTTCCGTTCACTCAGGGGGCAGAGTTGACAATTATTTTTGGTAATTGGCACGGCTTGATTGACCCGAGCCATACACTTGTGCATACTTCTGAAAGCTACGAGCGCGGCTACCCGAAAGGGGACGCTGGAGCTCATGGTGGAACTTCCTTCTAAGCTCAGCCATGTTGTTGTTCGTTCCCTTTGGGCACAATCACTGTGCAAGCAGCTAGCTGCAACGTTCCGTTGCAGCGCATGTACATAGTATTTTACAGGATGCGCTCGTGCATCTGGGCTGCTTAGCTACCAATCCCCAGCTTGCACGCGTGAGGAAGGTGCAAACGCATCTTGCTTGCTTGGTCAAACCACACGCGTGCACGAATAATCAGGAATCAAAGCCAGGTGGATTGGGTAGTGTGAGCATCGCAGCTGGAGGGGGTTGTTCGAGGAAGGCGTTGGGGAAAGACTTGCAACAGAGATTTGATGGACGGCGAAAGGAAAAATGCGGCTATCACATGCGCTTGCCTGCGACAGCAGCGAATCTGCATGCACCACTCAGCTTGCTTGCATGTGGCCGTAGAGGCAGCATTCTAAAGCCTCTACCCTCAACCCTCCACCCCAAACCCTAAACCCTAAACCTTAAACTCTAAACCTGAAACCCTAAACCCTACACCTTTGCCACAACAAGAATCAGGCTTCTCCTGTGTGCTGCGCATGCGACCTCCACCCAGGTCTCGCGGGCCGAGCCTCGGACTTCACGGCGGGGAGCTCGGCACAGGTGGTGGGTTCAGGGTTTAGGGTTTGGGGTTTGGGGTTTAGGGTTTAGGGTTCAGGGTTTAGGGTTTCAGGTTTCAGGGTTTTGCCTTGTCTGGGTGGCATGTTGGGATGTTCCCCCTTATAACTATAATCCCTATTAAGGACTGTTAGTATAGGGGGAACATCCCAAGTGGTGGTTTGGGAGGTGCAGGGGCTTGGGTGCCTAATTTGGGAATTTGGGCTGAGAAGGGTGTTGGGAGTTTGTTCTGGGGCTTTCAGGCTTTAAAACCCTAAAGCCTAAACTCGTCATGACAAACTTTGAGTTCAGAGGCGGTTCCCAAACATCATGGGGACGGAGGGGATGCTGGTGATGCCCTCGGCGTGTTCGAGTTAGGGTTTTCCGGGTTCTGTTATAGAGTTAGGGTTTCCGGGTTCTGTTATAGGGCCTATAAGGGTGTTTTCCTTTGGGCAAAGGCCTGGTTACAAAGCAATTCAATTGGGCGGAGAATATACAGCTGAGGCATGCCATGCACTCTTCCGAATATGAGGGCGCGCAGCTTAGATTCTGTGTTGGGCTTCTTGTACCTTCGATTTTATAATGTCGCTCCTTGCCCATTCCAAGGAGTTACTTTTCATGACCGGTATGAGCGGTGGCAGGCAAAGCTCGGAGCATGGTGAGCTTGAAGGTTGCGTTGAAGGGAACCGTTGAAGGCAGTTCCTTCCTTGATCAATCAGTTTTCGGCGGGAGAGGCGTTTCTAGAGGCACCAGCGCAGCTACAGCGGAAACACGTTGACATGAATTCCATGCCATTCTCCAGCCAGACATCAGGTTTCATGTACATGTACACGCGCAATGTGTGAAGGTTCGTAGTGGTGGGGTTGAAACACTGATACATGGTCCTCTTCCTGTCATGATCATTATCCGTACTGTCGCTCGCATCACTTCCAACAACATACGATTGCCGTCGCCACTTCCGCCGTCAATGCTCACATCACAACCACCACCACCACCACTACCACCACCACCACCACCACCACCACCACCACCGCTATGTCTGGCAGATACTGTTGCTGCTCCGTCTTGTTGCCACCCCACCCCCCACTACTGTTACCAGCGTTGCTTCTTCTAGAATACTTCCCCCGCCACCACAACCTCATTCCGCGTTTACCGCGTTTACTTGGCAGTTTTTTTTTGTTTTTTTTCTGGTCCCTGTTGCGGTACTCTGAATATCAGGCTCCGAATTGCAATCCCTAACCCTAAACCCCAAAAGGGAGCTAAATCTAAAGAGCTTAACTCTAATTTTGCTGCGAGAGGCGCACGTCGTGGACCCAGAGCACACGGCACCCCTGCAGCACTGTAGCCTTCAGAAGGGCGTAGGGTTTAGGGTTTTGGGCGTAAGCTTCAGGGTTTAGGGTTTAGGGTTTAGGGCTTAGGGCTTAGGGCTTAGGGCTTAGGGCTTAGGGCTTAGGGCTTAGGGCGTAGGCGGCGCAGGGCGTAGGGTTTGTAGGGCTTAGGGTTTAGGGTGTAGGGCTTTCAGGGTTGATATGGTCCAAAAGATCCACGCACATAGAAGGTTCTTCTCCACACTCCGCACAGCCACGGTGCTGTTTACCAAAGCCCTGAAGCCTAAACTACTACCAGGGTTTAGGGTTTAGGGTTTAGGGTTTAGGTTTTAGGGTTTAGGGTTTAGGGTTTAGGGTATGGGGTTTGGGGTTTGGTGTTTAGGGTTTAGGGTTTAGGGCTACTACCAGGTAGGCCCTTGGGACATTTATACTTTTCCCTTTATTGGGTTTAAGAGGATCATATTTAGGACTATTTTTGTCAGAGGGTCTTAAGGCCATCCTAGTAAAGACCCTGAGTACCCACAAGAGCCTTTGCCTTAAAACACTTAAGGCTCTTAATACCCTTAGCACCCTTCATACCCCTTAGTACCCGGTAATGCCCTTAGACCCTAAATCCTAAACCCTAAACCCTGACCCTAAAGCCTAAACCCTCGACCCTAAACCCAGTATAGGAGCCGCTGAGCCTGGGCCTTTTCAGCTCGGAGATGGATGCTGCAAAGGCGGGAAGAGACTTCTACGATTTGCTTCAGACTCCCCCCCCCCCACAAAAAAAGAGAGATACCAATCCCTCCATTGTCCTCAGAATAAGGGAGATTTTTTTTTTTTTTTTGGGGGGGGGGGGGGGGGGGGGTGGGGGTGTTCTTAAGTAATTCGTAGACCTGCGACACCTCCAGGGTTTAGGGCTCAGGGTTACTAGTAGGGCTTTTGAAGGCTTGCGGGTTAAGATATGTTAAGATTCAGATGTGGTTCTATAGGGCTTAGGGCCCTAAAGGCCTGTTGGATTTTAGGGGTTTCTGGTGCTACAGGCTTCATGTCAAGTGTTTTATATAGGGTTTAGGATCTCGGGATCGCAAGGGGTTTGGGTGTAGGGCATAGGGCCAAGGGACAGCGGCTTAGAGGGCCGTAGGAGTTCAGGGTTTAGGGTTTAGGGTGAAAGGATCGTGTTTGGTTTTCTTGGGCTTTTGGGGATTTGAGGGCGTGTGGTTTGGAGCCTGACGGTTGTCGACCGAGTTTTTGCTTCGCCTCTTCGTGTGGGGGACTTCGTTGCTGACTTCTGCAGCAATTTAGAAGGTTGTTTGGGTGTGAAAGGTCCCATAACCTTTCGGAACTCTTTGGCCCAACTTACTTGAATTTCTGTCGCGGCGCCTCGTTTGCAGGGGAAGCTTTGTGCAATGTCAGCTTGTTTGAACAACAACCTTGTCTTTTGAGAATGGTCTGTTGGCAGGCCAAGGGGTTAATATAGGGGTCGGGAAAATTACTAGTAGTATTCCCTTACGGTCCCTACATGATCATACTAGAATAGCTTGGGATGTTCCCCCTTATACTAACAGTCCTTGATAGGAATTATAGTACCCCCTATTATAATCCCCAGTAAGACTGTTAGTACAAGGGGGAACATCCCAAATAATGGCCCCAAATGCCCTATTCTAATTGTTAATGCCCCTGTATTAGACTGAACATGTCAGGGCTTTCTGACTTGGAAATCTGCTTGGAGACACATATTGACACATCGAAACTGCAGGTTCCCAATCGAAGCACATGCAATTTCTGCGTATCCTTGCCTTGAGGTGTTTTGGGGGTTTGGGGGCTTATGGTGGTGCACTTCTAGCTAGAGCCGGCAACCGCGGCTTTTTGGCAGAGAGTTACTTTCACTTTGAGGGCTGTAGAGGTTGAGGTAGTGGTAGTGGTAGTAGTGGTAGTAGTGGTTGTGGTAGTGGTAGTGGTAGTGGTAGTAGTAGTAGTAGTAGTAGTAGTAGTAGTAGTAGTAGTAGTAGTAGGAGGAGTAGGTGATTCGGGCGGGGTGGGAGGGGGAGGATGGCCAAACCCCAAACCCAAAAACAGGGTTTAGGGCAGGTTGAGGGATTTAGTGATCAGGGTGTAGATTGTTTTTTGCAATAATGTAGACAAGGACTCTAAAGAAGTGGTAGCCAAGTTTCTAAAGAAGTGCCTTGGTGATGCTTGACCTGCTGCACATCCTCTGGAGGCTTACGACATGGGAGTGGTCGCCGTGAAGGCACTATAGCTTCTGGGTCGTTGGGTTTTAGGGTTTAGATTGTAGGGTTACTTGAGCCCATAAGCCACAACCCCCTAAGCAAAGCTCGCCAGTCCTTCGCAATAGGACGTTGATTTGACGCGACAGCTTTCCTTCCTGCGCAGAAGCAACACAAGGGCTGGGTGAAATTGAAATAAGCGCTGAATATGCGAAGGTCGGGAGGAACATATCACATGAACAGAGACTAAGGACTCAAATGAGGGTGGACCCCGAACCCTTACCATGGAAAGCAAGCCTTGTCTTAAAGCCCTGGAAGCCCAGCACCTGAACCCTAAACCCTGATCCCTAAACCCTCAACTCTCGACCCTCAACCCTAAGCCCAAGCCCTTAGACCCCTGCGCTTTGAACCAGGCGGCCGACAGCCCGGTCAACTTCCCCAGGAAGAAGTACAGCCCGCGCGACATCGCCCGGGCCCTGGTCGAAAGAAGCTCGAAGCCCAAGAGGTTGGGATGTCAGGTTTGGGGTTTAGAGTCTGGTGGTTAGGGGTTAGCGTTTAGGGTTTGGGGGTTAGGGTTTAGGTTGGGAATGTTTTTGCATTCGCCCTCAAAGATTGTCACACAATGGTCGGGAACTCTAGTGTTCACCAGGGTGCAGTGTTTCAATTCAAGTCTAGGGTTTGAGGTTGGTTTGGGGTTCAGGGTTTAAGGTTGGTTTGGGGTTTAGGGTTTAAGCTTGGTTCAGGGTTGAGGCTTTGGTTTAAGGGTCTTATGTTGCTTTGGTTCTTAGGGATGTTCAGGGTTGAAGGTTGGTATGGGGAGCCCTAAGCCCTCAACTCTAAACCCCCAAACCCTAAACACCCTGTTGACAAGTGGCTGCAGGACCATGTTGCACAAGAGCTGGAGGACCTCTGGCGTCCCAGATATTCCGCAAGGTGGGTTTCGGGTTTAGGGTTCAGGGTTTCGGGAACAGGGTTCAGGGGCTTGTAAGGTTCAGGGCTGAGGGCTAAGCGGCCAAGGCCATGTGGGACTTGGGGGCTCTACATGACGTGGTGTTTAGGGTTCTTTACGTAACCCCTAACTAAACCCTAAGCCCTCCAAGACCCTTAGCCTCCTTTGCCGTCTACTTTCGCTTGTGCTGCCACCAGGTTCATGGGAGTATACCGGACCTTCACCAGCAACAAGTGGCGGGCGGAAATTGAGGTGGGTGGGCGCCTTGCTTGTCACAGGCGTTGGGAGTGTTGAGGTTCCGGCAGGGATGTTGCCCCCTTGTACCAACAGCCCTTAAAAGGGGATTATAGTACACCCTATGATAATCTCTACTAAGGACCTTTAGTATAAGGGGGATCATCCCAAGGTTCAGGGTGTAGGGCGGTTTCGGGATTTAGGGGTCCAGGGCTCGCAGCTTAGAGTGCAGGACTCTGAATGCTTCGGGTTTTGGCCTAAACCCTAAACACTAAACCCTAAAACCCTAAACCCAAAGCCCTACAGTACTACAACTGTAGCTCGTTCCTCGAACTCCAACCGGCTTTAAGGTCTGGCACCAGCAGCTCCGATTTTGGGGAGAACCACGCTCAGTTGTAGGGTTTTGGGTTTTGGGTTTTGGGTTTTAGGGTTTAGGCCCCCCGTGCATGACAGATCTACGACACCAAGCAGTTTCTCGGAAGCTTCGATGACGAAGAGGAGGCAAGGTTCGGTTTTGAAGGTTGGAAAGAAAGGAGTAAGGACCATGCCGGATAGGCCTAGGAGTTGTATAGAGTATAGTCTTAAAGAATGCGTAAAACCACAATCGGGCACATTCTGATGTAGCACGCCACGGTGCAGTCTACGAATATGCATAGGCGTTCCATGTCTTCGGAGACAATACAGTATGAAGTCCTGCATGTGCAGCTGTTCCAGCTTAACGCGCGTGCTGCGCAGCTTGCCTATCAGCTCTGTGGAGAGTCCATCCGAATCAGTGGGATGAAACCTCAACGCGGCCAAAGTCGGCCGCGGCAGTACAGCCCGCGAAGGCATAGAGCCATACGAAGCACGAAACTGCACTATTTTGTTATACTAAGGAGTCTACAGCTTTATATCTTTCTATAGAATGATGCAACTACTGCACTGCGCACTCGCTATTCCGAGCTCTGCGGCCGATGGAGTTGCCTCAGGGTAGAGCCATGTCGCGGCCAGTGAGGGCGTTGCTTCTTGGGTACTTTTTCTGGCCCACAGGGAAAGCTGATGGCCCTTTGGTGACCACATCGCAGGTAATAACCACGCCTCCGAGCTTCGACTGGCTGCAGCAGGGCCAGTGCCCGAACAGTATGTTCGAGGTGCCATCACCTTACGGGGTGCAGAAGAATGAAGAGTGGGCATGTTGTAGCAACTGCCCGCTGAATAAGTGTTATGATGATTGTGGCTGCCTTTGCACGACAGCACAGAGATGCGAGCAGCTGGGGCGCAACCTTTGCCGACCGGGCCTCCCCTGTTATTGGGACGGCCAGCAGTGCGCTGCCGTCCAGAACCCGACGCCACTGCCCAGCACAGCCCGTGTAGTGGAGATTGGCAGCAGTGACACCTCGCCGAAGTGTCGCTGGGCAAATCATAGACATACATGGTGCAGGTGCCATGACACCCACCCGGGCTTGTTTTCGCCCAGTAGAAGTACACCATGGTAAACCATGGCATACTGTACAGCAGACTGCACAGCGTACGATTATAGTGGTACTATAATAGGTATACCATAGATCTATAGAACTGTTTGCGGCAAAACAACCGAGGCGTCGATGTTTCAGAGTCCTTGGAGTGCCCAGTCTGCGCCGGGCACCGGGAGATGAGGCTCAACGGCCACCGGGCTGACTCGGCCTTCAGTATTTACACGGAAGGGCGCCGCGTCTGTGCCTCGAAGTCCTCGGGGAGTTGGATGATGTTCTTGGTTGTGGCATGCTATGAAATAGGCACCATGCCCGAAATCAATTGCTCCGGCTTCCAGGCAGCCGCGGTTTCCCGAACTGGGACAGCAACAGGACCATGCATGCTCCTCTTACTCCTTTTCCTGCTGGTCAGCTGAGCCACTGGCATCTTTTTTTGTAAAAGGTATTGGAATAGGCAGGCCTCCGGAGAAACCGCTTGCTCAACCATCAAGGGGTTGCACCCACGCAACCATCTGGTAGCTCTCGTTGAAGCAGCCGCAGCCTCATCTCCTTGGTGGCCAACAGAAAGGGAAAGCTTGAAGGCTTGCGCATGGTCCGAGCTGGATGCGAGGCTCTTCACAATCAGGGTTTAGGGTTTAGGGTTTTAGGGTTTACGGTTTAGGCTTTTTAGGGTTCGGGTTTAGGGTTTTTTCGGGTTTAGGCTTTCACAAAGGCACGCTCAAGAGGCACAGAGGAAGCGTTGGGAGCTGTCCAGCAAATGCGAGATGTGCTTGCCGTCTTGCTTCAAACATGCAGGCTTCCTTGCACCGCAGCAGCCGCAGTTCGCTCCAGGAGTAATCCACTCTTTGTGCTGCACAAGCAACTTGTTGAGGACATGATGCCGGGTGTGATGAAAGAGGTGCGGAGTGATGCTGGTGAGATCTCCGAGCAAGATGCCATGACCATAGTGGCCATAGCGGGCAATCTTCCACTGGTCCATTCCGAACAAAGAGGCAAGCTCTGCGACCAGACGAGCTACTGACAGTTCATCCAGGAGCCTTTGACCAAGCTGTGTGTGTTCGCAATCCCAAGCACGGAAGCCCAGCAGTGCATTTCGCGCTACTCACCCGTGGTTGAAATGGGCGCCAGCAGCGGCTATTGGGCTGCACACCTGACAATGTTCGGCTGCGATGTCATAGCCTACGACATCCGACCTCCAGCCAGTGAGCTTTCAAACCCCTTCTTTTGCGAATCGTTCGCCGATGTCAAGCAGGGTGAGCCAGATATTCTTTCAAAGCACGAGGACCGCGCCTTGCTGCTGGTGTGGCCATATTCACCCGAGCAGGGCAATGATCACTGGGATGCCAAATGCATGAAGCATTTTCGCGGAAGAACTGTGATATATGTTGGTGAGTGGGAGGGACAGACCAACCAAACAGAGAAGTTTGGTTTGACATCCTCCAGCACTGGCACTTTCCAGCAGAAGCTGGCAACTAGCTTCACGTGCATTGAACGTCTGAGGCTTCCACAGTGGCTTTCATGTGCGACCATCTCACTGTCTGCATGCGCAAATCTTGATATCTTTCTGCAGTACAAAGATTCCGTGTTTGCACAGAGCTTGTGTTTCGGGAGGGGGGGACGGGGCTAGCGAG
This sequence comes from Symbiodinium natans, assembly GCA_905221605.1. Taxonomy (NCBI): domain Eukaryota; class Dinophyceae; order Suessiales; family Symbiodiniaceae; genus Symbiodinium; species Symbiodinium natans. Next base: position 154,283 of record CAJNDS010000049.1, read on the forward strand.
AATTAGCTTTTTGCTCTGATCGAAGCAGCTTTTTAAGGGGGCTCCATTGCCCTGGGGGGTACAGGAGTTTAGGGTTTCAGGGTTTACAAGAGCCCCCTAAACCCTCAACCCTAAACCCTACGCCCTACAACTCCCTAAGCCCGGACCCCTGAAGTGTAAAAGCCTTTGGTATGGAGGCTGCTCGTGCGGTGGATGCGGCCATCCGCAGCACAGGTGCCGAGAGGGCCGCTCAACTGGGTTTAAAGAAGCTTAGGGCAATTTAGGGTTTAGGGCTTAGGGCTTAGGGTTTAGGGTTTAGGGTTTAGGGTTCAGGGTTCAGGGTTCAGGGTTTAGGTCTTGGGGCACGTTGAGCCTTCTCGGGGCTTGGGCTGTTTTGACAAATAACTTGGGACATGCAGAATTACACATACAATTTCTATTTATCTGAATCTTGTGTTGAGGGTTTAGGGTTTAGCGCAGCCTTGATGCCAAACATCAGCAGACGGGGTTCGGGCTTAGGGTTTACTTAGCAGGTAACCTTTAACCTTTTTGGGGTAATATAA